>CAKOBO020000022.1:142500-450507 GCA_932526585.2 Philonthus cognatus | reverse complement strand
GTGTGAGTGTGAGTGTGAGTGTGAGTGTGAGTGTGAGTGTGAGTGTGAGTGTGAGTGTGAGTGTGAGTGTGAGTGTGAGTGTGAGTGTGTGAGTGTGAGTGTGAGTGTGAGTGTGAGTGTGAGTGTGAGTGTGAGTGTGAGTGTGAGTGTGAGTGTGAGTGTGAGTGTGAGTGTGAGTGTGAGTGTGAGTGTGAGTGTGAGTGTGAGTGTGAGTGTGAGTGTGAGTGTGAGTGTGAGTGTGAGTGTGAGTGTGAGTGTGAGTGTGAGTGTGAGTGTGAGTGTGAGTGTGAGTGTGAGTGTGAGTGTGAGTGTGAGTGTGAGTGTGAGTGTGAGTGTGAGTGTGAGTGTGAGTGTGAGTGTGAGTGTGAGTGTGAGTGTGAGTGTGAGTGTGTGTGTGTGAGTGTGTGTGTGTGTGTGAGTGTGAGTGTGAGTGTGAGTGTGAGTGTGAGTGTGTGTGTGAGTGTGTGTGTGTGTGTGTGTGTGTGTGTGTGTGTGTGTGTGTGTGTGTGTGTGTGTGTGTGTGTGTGTGTGTGTGTGTGTGTGTGTGTGTGTGTGTGTGTGTGTGTGTGTGTGTGTGTGTGTGTGTGTGTGTGTGTGTGTGTGTGTGTGTGTGTGTGTGTGTGTGTGTGTGTGTGTGTGTGTGTGTGTGTGTGTGTGTGTGTGTGTGTGTGTGTGTGTGTGTGTGTGTGTGTGTGTGTGTGTGTGTGTGTGTGTGTGTGTGTGTGTGTGTGTGTGTGTGTGTGTGTGTGTGTGTGTGTGTGTGTGTGTGTGTGTGTGTGTGTGTGTGTGTGTGTGTGTGTGTGTGTGTGTGTGTGTGTGTGTGTGTGTGTGTGTGTGTGTGTGTGTGTGTGTGTGTGTGTGTGTGTGTGTGTGTGTGTGTGTGTGTGTGTGTGTGTGTGTGTGTGTGTGTGTGTGTGTGTGTGTGTGTGTGTGTGTGTGTGTGTGTGTGTGTGTGTGTGTGTGTGTGTGTGTGTGTGTGTGTGTGTGTGTGTGTGTGTGTGTGTGTGTGTGTGTGTGTGTGTGTGTGTGTGTGTGTGTGTGTGTGTGTGTGTGTGTGTGTGTGTGTGTGTGTGTGTGTGTGTGTGTGTGTGTGGTGTGTGTGTGTGTGTGTGTGTGTGTGTGTGTGTGTGTGTGTGTGTGTGTGTGTGTGTGTGTGTGTGTGTGTGTGTGTGTGTGTGTGTGTGTGTGTGTGTGTGTGTGTGGGTGTGTGTGTGTGTGTGTGTGTGTGTGTGTGTGTGGGTGTGTGTGTGTGTGTGTGTGTGTGTGTGTGTGTGTGTGTGTGTGTGTGTGTGTGTGTGTGTGTGTGTGTGTGTGTGTGTGTGTGTGTGTGTGTGTGTGTGTGTGTGTGTGTGTGTGTGTGTGTGTGTGTGTGTGTGTGTGTGTGTGTGTGTGTGTGTGTGTGTGTGTGTGTGTGTGTGTGTGTGTCTCTGACCTTTCTTGCTCTAAGCCTGCAAATTTCGCGGGTCTCACGGTTTTCATTCAAAATTACGAATACCAGTAAAATTAAACAAACACATTTATTCAATTACTGATTAAATAAAATATATATATATATACAAAAGCAAGATAATAAATAATTGTCGAAAATGGATGAAGTTAAAACACAAAGATAAATATTAAAGTTATAAGTAAAACCACAAGTTACAAATGACTAGTTAAGCGCAGTACGGCCGAAAGAACAATGTTGCTGATTTGACAGCTAAGACAAGACTCTCTGATTTTTCTGTTGTAAGAGGGAACGTTTCGGGATAGGAAAATCTGATTGGCTAGGATTAATTGGAGAGGGTTTTTGCAAGATAAGGTAAGGGATGTTTTTCCAATGTGAATAAACAGGACAGATAATCGGGTGCTGGGAATTTTGGAAGTGGTCGAAGGGATAAGCCCGTACGCTCGGCTCGGTCGCGGATAAGTTTTATAGGGACCAATTCGGCACGTTTTGGGTCCGCTCTTTAGAAATAAGGAAATATTTCTGGACAATGGCTAATCGTTCTTTCGGCCGTAAACTAGTTGTAAATTTTACAAGCTGAAAGTCCGAGAGAAACATGTGGTACTCAGGTTTCGCTTTCGAAATATCACACACAAAAAAGTAATAAAATATGTTTGTAAACACAAGCGACTATTTTTGCTTGTAAGAAAAAGGGCGCAATAAAATGATAAAATATAAAAGGTAAACAGAGAAAATACAGAACTTTAAATTTTGGAAAATACGAATCAACAAAGCCCTCGACTTAGAGTTGATGTTTTCTTCCTTTGGGTCGGGAACTTGGTTGGCACAAACCCTTACACTTTGTTTTTCTTTAGATTTTAAGTTTGATTACTTCAGGAGTGCAAAAAAGTAAATAGAAATAAAATTCAATTAGTCTTAAAAAAAACTGATTTATTAACAAACAAAAAATTAGAATTAATAATTAATATTTACAACAAACAAAAAAACAGGAATTAATTAAAATGAAAAAAAAAGTTGCACTCACGTAATAGTATATTATTCAACAAGCGCATAATGAAAGCTATTAATCATGAGAATGAGGTTTACGGAACGAGCCGCAGGCGAGTGGAGTAAATCATTCGAATGATTAATAGCCATTATGCGCGAGTAGAATGCTATACTTTATCCACAACCACTAAATGTATATTCATTCTTGCTTACTGCAACTTTTCAAGAATAAGAACATAATTCATTAAATCATTTACTTTTAATTATAACTAAGAAATACATATAATAATACTATTTATTAGGATTAATGTTAATAGTAACGTTAGAACAATTATTAAACACAATAGGGGGCATTGAAGTGGGTACACCAAGATTTACGGTTTGATCCAAAATATCGAAATTAACGGAATTTGTGCTGGAAGATGCAGCTGTTACATTATTTGCTGTCGATTCTATTGACGATGCAATTTTTCTGGCCGTTTCCTTTTTGTTTTCCAAAGAATCGTTAATATAGCCTTCTGCAACCGCAGTTGACTTCCATCCTCCATGACGTTTTAACGCAGTGATGTCTCCACCAGCATCAACCAAAATGGTGGCTGAGGTTCTTCTTAAGCTATGGCCTGTATATTGCTCAGGATTGGGTAATTTAAAAAAACTGGCGATATCCCTTCCCATTTTTGTAAATTTATTAATACCAATTCGCTGTTTAGTACACTTTCCATTTTGAAAATTTTGAAAGAAATAATAACAGTTTATCTGCTTTCGGAGGCACAAATATTTTTTTACAATGTGGTAAAAATTACCAGATACTGTAAATTTCCTACAAATTTTAGTTTTTGTAGTTGGCACCTTAATCATATAGCAGGAATTAAGGTCTTCTTTATCTTTAATTTTCATGTTATACAGCTCATTTGAACGACAAGCGCCCATTAAACCCATAATTAATGCAACCTGAAGAAAAAATTACTGCAATTTTTAAAAAATATTAAAATAATTTAAAACTTACTTTTGTTGCAAGAAATTTGTCATCCGGTGCATTTGCAATGAAACTGTTAACATTTTCTGGGGAGAAAGTGTTGGCTTTTTTCGGAGTAAACCCTTCATTTTTTATTTTCAATAAAGCTAGAAGTTTGCCATAGTTTCCAATATTGATGTTTTCAAAGATTTTCAATGTACTTTTTAGCATCGAATACTTCTGCCACAACGATGAGGTGTTGGATTTTTTTGATAATTCAGTAAAATACACCAAAACTACCGACTCAGTTGAAGAATGTGCTTTTTTCTCCTTTTTCCATTCACAAAACGTGTTGTATGTACTTTGGTATATGTTGCGAGACTTTTTAGGCAACAAATTGATGGAAGCGATTTCTGCTGCGTCCCTTATTTCCGGGGGTGTCAACAAGTCAGGATCGGATTCTATGCGTTGCTTCTTTCACCTTCGATAAACTATTAACCACACTATCACAACACAATTAACACAATTTGCTTTCAATTTATAAATTGTTTTTGTTTATGTCAAAATTGATTAACATGAGGTATCCTGATTTTGTAGTGATTTCTTATTATTCACAGTTTCATAACCTATTTATACTAAACGTCATTATTATTGACTCTTAGCATGTATAATTATAATATAGAGTGGTTGTGGATAAAGTAATATATAATTTATGTAAAAGGTAATAACATAAAAAAATTTAACTATTAAGTGGTAAGTCGGTTAAAATAATCAATTTAAGAACCCCACTTAAATTTAAATATAAATACCGCACACAAAAGAAAATAACACGACTGGAAAGTTAACAACACCACTTCGTAAAACTTAAAAGAAAACACCACTTGTAACTTCAAAACACCAAAACAAGATAAATTCAAATTCAAAACTATTTGAATTCGAGAAAATAAGCTTACGCTTCTTATAGTTTGCACACTTAAGTTGTCTTATTAATTAAGACATTGTTTGCATATTCACGAATAGTTTTTTCGTAATTTTATATATTATGTCAAAAGACCAACTCGTAATTTCAAACGACAAATCCTAACTTCAAAAGACAACTCGTCTCTTCCAAAAGACAACTCTCTGTCTCACCGCCTGTCAGTTAGTTTTGTTAAGGGAGAATCTGGTAGGGGTAGGGCTTCTTCCCTTCATTACCCTTAACAATAGTCTGTGTGTTTGGAATACCCGCGCGTCATAAACAGGGTTCTGGTTCTGGTTCTTTGGGGAGTGCGCATTTCTGCACTGCACTTAGGCCTCATTATTAATGCTACGACGCCGGAGATTAGGTCTACAGCTATCCGGGAATTTTGCCGAACCCGGTGGGAGTTCCAACCCACCGGTAGGGATCTTTAACGCACACAGTACAACAGTACAACACTCTAACCACTACACCACCAAGCTGCCCGTCATGCGGGGCGTAACTGGTACCTGGGGTAATTCTAGAGAAAAATTTCGGGTACAGCGTTGTGGGCGTAACGTGCTGATTACTGAGCGCTTAACGCGAGTGCAAAATGTAATAAGGGAAAAACCTACTAATCCTAAGAAAAAAAACCTATCTAAACTACAAATTCAACTCTCAATGTATGTAATACGGACTTTACTTATTTTATAATTAAAATGATTTACGATTTACGAAGCTTATAAATAAAGGTGCTGTAAAAAAAATCTAATAAAAAATTATGTTGCCTGAGAAATTATCAAACTATGGTGATTAAATCAAGGTTCCGGCGCTTGCGCTAAAACGCCGGTAACACTAGTAACTTAGATATGGATAAAAACTCAAATTTAAAAATTACTTATAAATATATATTTTGTAATAAATTATATACAACATACATTAATTAAGAAAATGTATTATAATCAAGTCAGTGTAAACAATTCGAGGAAACAAGTTGCACTTGTTAATTGAGAAAAAACAATTGGTTATTATTTTCTAGGACGACCAGCTGCTTTCTTTCCACCAAAACTGCTCTGCTTATCCTTTGATTTGCTATTCATCAACATCGGATGAATTTCTGTGAAGAAAACAGTTTAATGGTGGAACCAACATGTGTGTCAATCAGGGCTATTCTGTACAGGAAATGTTACGTTTAATGTACATGTTAACAGGTAGGCTGAAAAGTTCGTAGGCTAACATAATAAAAATTGAAACAGAAAAATAACAAAAAATGGACTAAGGAATATCAACAAAATGAAAAGGGTTTGTACTACAAATCAATTCACGAAAAGCCACTGCGTATACCATGGTTCAAACAAGAAAGTAGGAAAAGCTACATAAAGACCATAAGCAGATTGAAATGTAATCACGGAAGATACAAAAAGCATCTATACCGATTAAAAATAATTGATTCACCAAATTGTTCTTGCGGTGACATTGAAGATATTGATCACATTTTATTTAAGTCCCCTCTTTATATAAGAGAAAGGAAACAACTGCTAATGGACATAAATAGGGATCTAATAGGTCCTTACAATACAGCAATTCTCTTAATAAGTAATAATTCAAACATTTTCAGATCAATATACAATTATCTGAATTCCATAAATTAAGAAATTTAAATGTTATCATCAATTATTATAATATATGTATATCTCTATCCTAGTGTTCGGGCCTATGTGGAATTTCCTTTGAATCCGAGACCTTATGTTGTTTGTCAAATAAAGTCGTCATGACGTGAAGCGTGTAACCCTGTCAACATCCTTTTACCTCATACGATTAGATTAAGTAACACACTAAAAAAGGTGACTGGTGGAATGGTTTAATAACCAATATCCAAATATTCCCCATAGGGAATAATATTGAAAAAAAAAAAATTTTTTTTTGCAAAATTCAGCGACGGCTCGTAGCCTAACTTCAAATCGGCCAGAGACTCAAGGTAATATGTATCTAGTATTGAAAGGTGACTTTGTTGTGCAATTCCTTGTATTTATAAAGCACGATCCCAACCTCAAATTTTGTGTGCCTTGGCGCTGTGGCCTACCCTGAAGTTAGGCTGCGAGCCGTCGCTGGTAAAATTCTATTTTATTATTCAACATAGTTGCCTTCGAGGGCGATACAACGATTATAGCGGTAATGTAATTTGTTGAAACCATTTTTATAATACGAATTCTTTTTAGCCTCAAAATAAGCCTCAGTTTCAGCGATAACTTCTTCATTAGTGCTGATTTTTTTCCAGTAAGCATCCTTTCGAGGTCTGCAAACAGGAAAAAGTCACCGGGGGCCAGATGTGGAGAATACGGTGGATGAGGAAGCAATTTGTAATTTAATTTGTACAATTTTGAAATCGTTTTTATTGATTTATGACACGGTGCATTTTCCTGATGAAACAGCACTTTCTTTTTAAAATGGGGCCTTATTTGTGATTTCAACCGCTCCAATAAGGTTATATAATAATCATTATTAATGGTCTGGCCCTTTTCAAGGTAATCAATGTATATTATAACTTGTGCATCCCATCTTTCCACGCTTTGTGTTCGGTAATTGGATCACTTGACTTTACCGCGTTTTGTATTTTGTATTGCGCTGGTGCAGCCGATTTAGGGGCTATGTCCATGCGTGACTTTTGCGAACCCTCGTATAGAGAGAAGTCAACCAACCCTTGTGTGTGTTGCATCGTTTTTGTCAAAGTATTGTAAATCCATAGTTTAGCATTGTTACGTTTGAAGAAAAAGGGAGACACGCGTGTCCGACGTCCGTGGTTCGCCACCCACAAAAAGGTAAGTCGCGACATTTGCTTGAATTAAAGTTTTGCATACAGTCCACTAAAACAATCCTTGCTACTGCACAGGTGGGATTGCCGTCACTTTGGATACGGTTCATCACATGCAGTCCACTCGGCTGACTGTCGATTTGACTCTGGAGTGTAGTGAAGGAGCCACGTTTCATCCATTGTCACATATCGACGGAAAAATTCGTTTTTATTGCGGTTGAATATCATTAAACACTGCTCTGAATCATCGACACGTTGGTGTTTTTGATCGATTATGACCTCGCACGGCACTCACTTTGCACACAGCTTTCGCACGTCCAAATATTCATGCACAATATGTCAAATGCGTTTTTTTGATAACTTCGAGTCTCAGCTATCTCGATCAGCTTCACTTTACGGCTATTCATTATTATTTTGGGGACTTTTTTCACATTTTCGACCGTAACAGCCTCGTTCGGGCGTCCACTGCGTGCTCATCGGTGCTCATTTCGCCCAGTTTAAATTTGGCAAACCACTTCTCAACGGTTGATTTTCCTGGTATAGAGTCCCAATAATGTTCATCAAGCCAAGCTTTGGTTTCAACAGTATTTTTTTTTCATAATAAAGCAATGCTTTATTAAGACATGAAACACTTTTTTTCCCATATTTTTTACACTAACAAAAAAATAAATTGATTGTGAGTTACGTAAAGATCAAATTAATTTGACGAATAAGGCGAAAGGTTATTAGTGCGTTATTCGTGCTACATCTTACGAACCAATTGTCTGACGAACCAATTGTCCGACAGTTGTCAAATTTATACACGTGTCGTTTGAAGGTTAGTTCTACTATTAACCATATGAATTTAATTCTAATAACACAATCTACAGAGAGTTTTATGTAACACCGAACATACTAAAATGTACTTAATGTTTATTTTCCTATGTTCGATGTGTACTGGGACGCATCAAAGCATTGAGTACGATGTGATTGGCTACGATTTCTAATGGTAATATAGTCAACCCAATGTACACTCTTCATGTCAAAAATAAATTAAATTTGTCAATTATTATGTCAACCACAATATGTTGTATTATGAATATTTTAGTACAACGGAATAGTTATCAACTTTTGTTATATTTTTAATCAGTAAAATACTAGTTAAAGAAGGTAAGAAGATATAAACGCTTCATCAGTAAACACAATTTTTCTCAACATTTCGTTGCTTAATTTAACATATTAAATACAATTTTACAAAAATGTTATAGCTTAATGTTGTTATACAGCAACTAGTAATGTTGGAATTTGTAGGATATAAACTTAAATTCTTGTAGAACTCCTACGTACAAAGGATTTTTAAATATTAAATAATTTGGCAATAGTAAGGATATTATTAGACACTCTTCGACATAACAGACTCGCACTTTTAATGTTTGTAGTGTTCTGCAACCAAGCATTGGCAATTTCACAGAAATTGTTTAATTTCATCTCTTCTGATAATATCGACGGACTTCTAACTCCTCGCTTGTTAAATTTATCCAATCAAACTGTTCTAGAAGGTTTGAAATGGTTGAAATAATTGGTAATCTGATTGAACAGAAAATTTTTCAGAAAATAAATCATGGGAATTTCTTGAACTGTTTTCTCCATGGTATAAGTTTACCAGAATAATCTTTTCCTCCTTTGTATACATTATTGATATGTTTAACTCTCCGTTCTTTGCCTAAGTCTGCTTTAAGTGCTAGAACAGCAAATATCACTTGCTTGCGATAACTGATAGATTTCATTTATTTTTGAAGAGAAGAGTGTAAATTGGGTCGACTATATTACAATTAGAAATCGTAGCCAATCACATCGCACTCAATGCTTTGATCGAACATAGGAAAATTAACATTGAGTGCATTTTAGTATGTTCAGTGTTACATAAAAATTTCTGTATGTGTTAGCCTACGAATTTTTCAGCCCACCTGTTATTTGTAACATCACCAAGGCTGTAGCCAGAAAAAAAAATCAGGGAGGTCGGGGGTTTAATGGTAAAAATATTGTTTTTGCTCTTGCAGGACCGCATTTACATACAAAAATTTTAAATATTTCAGGGGGGAGTTGAACCCCCATACCCCCCCTGGCTACGGCCTTTAACCTCACAGTCTAAGCGAGTTTGGTAATTGATATGTACACTTAAATTGTGAGGTTAAGGTTATTAAATAATAACGTTTTTGTTCAATTTAATATTTCGTGTACAGAATAGCATTGAATATGTATTTACCTCCATCACTGGTATTTTGAAGTTGAATGTCGTACATACGATATTTCTTTTTTTTCGTCGGTGGAGAACCGATGTTGGTCGGCGCTGGAGCGACGGTTTCTTGTCCCCAATTATCCTCTGGATCTTCCACCTATTGAATTGATTTATTGATTAAATAAGTAACATTTTTAACTATTTTTAAATACCTCTGGTGCTATCGGTAGGAATTGTAAACAATCCGCGTTCTCGTTCTCCTCGTCGGATCTGCAAAACGCCGCTACTGGATCTATTCCGCAAACATCGACCTTTTATAAATAAAAAAAAATAAATTAGTATAGGTTTCCCAATCAAAATACATCTTCTACTTAAGAGGAAGTCGACCGCTCTCTAAACGTATAAAACTAAGCATACTGCCGTCTTAATTACATCCTTGTTTAGGGATGAAATATTTTGCAAAAATAGGCATACTCTAAGGAAAGTGGAATCTTAATGCCTGTCTCAATAAAATATTTCCCACTTTGACCGTTCTTTTATAAAAAAACATCAAACATTGTTAAACTAGCGTAATCGCATCTTCAATATAATTTTTTTAACATTTATAAAAAATATTGGGGAACTAAATCAGTCACATTGTAGAAGAATTCTTTTCGAAGAATTTTAATTTTTTCCAATTATTTCTATCGTACAATAAATTCACTGGGATGTCGCACGATATTGGAGTTTCAGAAAATTTAGAAAACTGTTTTACGCGCGACATCCTAGTGACTATATTTAACCAAATAAATAAATGAAAAAAATCACATATCTTTGCAAAGGAATTATCTACAATGTGACTGATTTAGTTTTTCAATATTTTTTATAGATACTGCAGACAAAAATAAAATTAGAAACGCGATTTCGCTAGTTTACCAATGTTTGATATTATTTTATAAGATAACGGTAAAAGTATAAAATATTTTATTGAGACGGGCTTAAAGATTGTACTTTCCTTGAAGTATACCTATTTTTTCAAAATATTTCATCCCTAAACAAGGATGTAATTAAGACGGCATTGTGCTTAGTTTTATACGTTTAGAGAGTGGTCGACTTCCTCTTAATATCATGCATTTAGGGCCAGTTGCACTACACACGTTAAACTGGTTAAACTCAAGGAAGGATAGGAACTATCATCTTCAAATTAAGTTCAGCTCGAACCTGAGTTTAACATTTCTGGTGCAACTGGGCCTTAAACGTAACAGTTATTCAGTCAAGAGCACTTAATGGCTTTTAGTTCAAATCTGACGATATTTTTACTAAGGCTGGGATTTGAAATAATGTAATATTTAAATATTCAAATATTAATATTTCGATCACTAAATTATTCACATATTTCAATATTTAAATATTCAAATAATTCAAATATTTAATATGAATGGATAATTAAATTTGACAAAAGACTTAAATTAGTGTTTCATACGTGTGGCGCATGAAGTAAAATTTCGAGTTTAGAAAAGCCTGAAAATTTGGTTTGGCCGCTCCGCGCTTCACGACCAAACCAAATTTTCAGGCTTTTCTAAACTCGAAATTCTACTTCATGCTTAGCCTGGGAGTGGACAACACTTGTTACACAGCTATTAGAACCTTTAATGATAACACCGATTTCTTAAAGAAAATGAAAAACAAACACAAACCGTAGTTTTTTTTATTACCTTTACAAGTTTGATTACCTTGTGAATTTTATTTTGAAGAATCACTTGTCATTAAAGTTATTAATTGTTGTTTAACAAGGGTTTTCCAATCCTTGATTAAGCATGAAGTAAATATTTTCAGACTTTTCTAAACTTGAAATATTTACTTCATGCGCCAGCCGTGAAAAACACTGATTTACTATGAAGTTTAAAAAATATACTTAGCTATTGTTAATCTATCACAACATTAAATAAAATAATGATACATGTTTTGATTGCTATTGCTGCTGGGAATTTTTAAAATTGAAGTATTCGAATATTCATTTAAGAACACATTCAAATTCGAATATACAAATACATCACACAGTGGTAGAACGGTAAGGTAAGGTAGAAACTTAATAAATAATTACTTATATATAATAAATAACAATAATTTAAAAAAAGAAATTAAATTCTGTATTGTGGAGGCTTCTAATTCGTTATACATGTAAAAAAAAAAAAGGTTATACGAGGCGCATCCAGGATGTAAGTTTCCCCATGTTTTTCCCCTTTAAAGTAAACGTAATTAGCCGTGTCAATTGCGCATGCGTAAGAGATCTATGACATATCAATCATATGCCAGCCGAACAGGTTCCGTAGCTTGGCAGCAGTGGTCTGAAATGGATGCTCTTATTCCTTCTCCCACAGCCTGCAAGGTTCGTTCGGTGATAAAATTCTTTAATGCACAAGGCATTGCACTAATTGAAATTCATCGTCAGGTCTATTAGGTTTGCAGGCCGAACATCATGAGTAAGCAGATGGTGCGTCGCTGGTGTAGGCAGTTTTCAGAAGGTCGTCAAAGTGTCCACGATGAAGAGCGCAGTGGGCGACCATCCCCGATCAAAGATGATCTTGTTGAGTTGGTGCAGCAGCGCATCATAAAGAACCGTCGCTTTACGATTACGGAGCTGAGCAGCCATTTTACATAACATCGCGATCCTTGTTGCACGACATTGGGCCCGTTCAGCAGAGACTGGGAGTTTACTGCCAACTGTTGGGGAATTCTCTGATTACCGGATTGTTAATCGTGAACGTGTTTGGGATTTTTGCAATCGTACGGAATAGACCGACCGCAGTACCGTTCATTAGGTACCAACATACTTCACAAAAAATCCAAACATGTTGAATGTTGAACTTTTTGCTCAGTAAGCACCTTCTGTTAAAAAAATTGAGTGCCAAGAGGGTGCCGAAAAACTTGACACTCGAACACAAAATGAAACGTGTAGGAGCAGCACTAACATTTCTGTATCACGATGACGGTGATGAGTTCCTTGACAGTATCACGAGCGATGAGACTTGGATTTCGCACTTCACCCCGGAAACCAAGCAGCAGTCAATGCATTGGCGGCATAGTGGATCTCCGATCAGGACGAAATTCAAGCAGGCGCTTTCGGTACGAAAAATGATGTGCAGTGTTCTGGGACAGGATTCTGCTCATTGAGTTTCTTCCAAGAGGTGAAACAGTGAGCTTAGCACATTGGGTTAATTTTGCTTTCAGCACGAAGTTTATTAATAGCTGTTTATCAGCCTTCCGCAGCATCCCATCATATGTCAATCAGTTGTTTAGTCGTATCTTCATCGTCCTTCATTGTCGAAAGAAGCGACGCCGCCGTCTTTAAATCAAATTTCTCCATTTCTGCTAGTTTTTCTATCCTCTGCTTTATTATTTTTTCCAGTACTTGTATAATATATTCCATTTGTTTCTGGATCTCGCCTAGCCATGCTTTCGTGTTGTTATGTTGCAGTATCAACATTTATATTTTTTATTAATTGGCACTCCTGATTCCTTATTTTAACAGTGTTGCAATAATTTATGATATCATAAGTAATCCTCTTTTTAATTTTCAAGAGGTTTATTGTTAATCTTGCAACAATTATTTCGCCACGCGGTCGCTTCTTCGAGCATTTTATTATTAAATCAAATTAATCTAGTGTTGCAATGCTGTGTCAATGTCAAAGTGAAAAATAATTTCAGGCACATATTAAATATTAACATGCCAAAGATTATCTCTGAATCAAAAAGGTTACAAATTCTGAAATCCTACAAACATTTTAGGCAAAGTAATCCAAATCTACAGCATCACAATATTATTACGATTTTAATAGATATTTTTGGGGTATGTCTAGTATTTTAATTATCATATATATTTAATTAAAGATAATTACGTTTCAGGTAGGGAGATCTTCATTACAATTAATTTTACGACAAAGACCTGACAAATTGAAATCTACTACTTCTGGCAAACGATCTAAAAACAGCCATTTTTGGAATCACCTAGCTAGAAAAGATCTGCAACAACTAATTTGGCAATTTAACTCTAGAAATCAGTATTTTACTTTGAGAGATCTTTTGAATGATATGAAAGAAAATTATGAGTTCCATGGGAGTAGAACAACACTTTATAGGGTTGTTAAAAGTACGGTCTAGGACATTTCATCGCCGCCGATTCATCGCCACCGATTCATCGCCGCCGTTTCATCACCAGGCCTGTTCATCGCCAATATTTTTATAAAATAAATTTTGAAAGAAAGATTATATCTAATGATAAAATTTCAAATATTACCCAATTCTGGAAATTGTCCACTAATTTAATATTAGGTTTTATAACCAAGTAATCGTTACTGAAACTTAATAAAAATCGAATGAGAATGTTGTCATTTTTTGATATATGTCATTGAGTGCAATTCAGATTAAGGTTTACTATTTGCAAGTATGAAAACACAAATTTTGACCAAAAGAGGGAAAGAAAAGTTTATCCACGGAGGACATATGTATATTTTCGACAAAAACAGTAAGTCCTATCCTAACCTATCCTAACCTATTCTAACCTATTCTAACCTATCGTAACCTATCCTAACCTATCCTTACCTATCCTGGCCCATCCAAACCTATCCTAATCTATCCTGACATATCCTATCGCAATTGGCGATGAAACAGCCGGCGATGAACTGGCCCGGCGATGAACTGGCCAGGCGATGAACTGGCCCGGCGATGAAACGTCCCATTCCCTTAAAAGTATGGGGTATAAATTCAAATTAATTAATGGGTGCAAAATTCTCTGTGAACAAAAACATGTTGTTGCAGCTAAAATTATTTTCCTTAGAAAATTTTTACAGTATCAAAGTAGTAAATTTTGTTAATCTTAAAACTGCATATTATTATCCTTTTATATCTGAAAATTTTTAAAACATGCAACAGTGTAAGATCACAATAGTCAGAAATTATAACCTTAAAATCGAACATCTGACAGTGACATTTAAAAACCCTAATTTAAAACACAACCAGCCCCATTTACAATACTTAAACTGTCACTTTTCCATAGCTAGGCGAGATCCAGAAACAAATGGAATGGTGTATATTTTTTTCTCGCACTCTCTATTTTTCCTTTATCTAATTCCTTCGCCGATGGTCCTTTGATGAATATTTTACCCTCAATGTCCTGTAGTTGTGTTTTATATTCTTCAATTTGCTGCACTTTTTTGATTAATACCCTCTCGTTTGTCTTATTCTCTGTATTGTCCTTACTTATATTAACCCCAAATCTCTCAATTTCTTGTGTTAAGATATTGATTTCCGCTTGCATTCTCCCTAGACGGTCACCGTCCTAAGCTCTTCTCGGCTTTTTACAATCTCTTTGCGAATTCTTCGCTCTAGACATTTTATTGCTCGTTTATAAATAATAAATATACATACGGTAAGTATGAGCACAATCGCAATAATAATTAAGATTTCAAGGCTCGAGCCGCACAACCTGATCAATCCACTTGTGCCGATCGATATGACCAATCTGATCGAGCCGATTGATCACATCGATCAGCACGACCCGTTCGCACAGATCGAACCGCCCCCAAGATCGAGTCGCTCGAAAAGATAGAGCCGTCCGAAAAGATCGAGTCGTCGAAAAGATCAAGCCGATCGAGCGGTCTGAAATGATCGATCCGGTCGAACAGATCGATCCGATCGAAAAGATCGATCCGATCGTAAAGATCGATCCGATCGAAAAGATCGATCCGATCGAAAAGATCGATCCGATCGAAATGATCGATCCGATCGAAAAGATCGATCCGCTCAAAGAGATCGAGCAGATCGATCACTTTGCAAGGATCGATCAGTCGATCTTTTTTGATCGATCTTGCCCATCACTACTAATAACTGAAATTTTAGGGCTTAATATGAAGGGTTGTAATAATATTGGGGCAGTACAATGTCAACTAGGCTGCAGTGCATCCGGATCCGAAAGGAAGACGGCCCCCACAGGAAAAAAAAATATGAAGGGTGTCTCAAAATGATCTGACATTTTAATTTAATAACAAAAAATATGATTTATTGGAAAAGTACGAATGTTTTTATTTTAATATAAGGTACAAACATGGAGGTTAACTGTGGAACACAATTTTCGATAAATGGGCGCCTCGGCCTTGTTTGCAAGCGGTCATTCTTTTGACAACATTTTCAATGACATTTTGGCATAATTGCGGACTAATTTCATTAATGGTGCGTCTAATTTCTTCCTTGAGCTCCGGAATGGTCTGCGGATCATTGGCATACACTTTTCCTTTCAGAAAACCCCAAAGAAAGAAGTCTAATGGCGTCAAATCGCACGATCTTGGTGGCCAATTCACATCGCCGCGGCGCGAAATAATAGTACCATGGAACTTTGTCTGCAATTACTGCATTGTTTTGTTCGCGGTGTAACAGGTTGCACCATCTTGTTGAAAGAATATGCCTTCCAAGTCCATACCGTTCAATTCATTCCATAAAAAGTTGGTTATCATGTCATGATAACGAACACTATTGACGGTAACCGCAGCATTCTCGAAAAAGTACGGCCCAATCACTTCTCCAACCTAAAATCCGCACCAAACAGTGACTCGTGGATGCATAGGAAGCTGTTGGATCACTTGTGGATTTTTTGGTTCCCCAAATTCTACAGTTCTGTTTATTCACGTATCCATTAAGTTGAAAATGTGCCTCATCGCTGAAGATGATTTTCTTCGAAAAATCCAATTGGCGAATGTACAGCGCTGCGCATGGTCTGCTGGTTGCAAGTTTTGTATCAAATGCAGTTCTTTAGTCATAACTTGCTGCGCAGGGCATCTTGAAACGTCCAATTGCTGAGCACGATGGCGAATCGAGGTGGAAGGACTTTCGTCAACACTCGCAGTCACTGCGGCTATGTTTTCAATCGACCCACCGCACACTGGGCCGAATTACAAATTTACGACGACAAAAATAAAATGCTGTTCAAAAACATCTTTTTACCTCACATATTACCTTAGGATGCCATCCTGATGATCTTAATGTTAAAATTAATCTATATTAGATATACAGGGTGTTTCACATAAAGTGTTGCAGATCCATAAGTCAAAATCTATGCGTCGTATGAAAAAAGGTTTAAATAAAAAGTTAATCGTTGCAGTTGAACTAACTAACCCTTCAAATATCAATCCCTCCAAGTCCCCCCTGTTATGGAGGCTAGGGGCAACTTCAGAATTTTAAAAGGGAACCCTCGTTTTTTACGGAATCAGATTCTACATTAAAAAATAGACACTTTTTATCTGAAACATTTTTTTCTGTTCTCTATTGATGGCGCTGTAGACGATAAAGCTCTTTCAATGTAGCTTAATGAAAATAAGGTGTTACAGGTTCATAGGTCAAGATCTACGCGTCATATTTAAAAATAATTTATATTGGAAAAAGTATATTTATTATAGAAATGATGAAATTGCGTTTTTTTTTTTTTTTAGCAAAATAACAAATTTAGGAGGAGTCAGAATCAATATCATCACTATCTTCTTCGTCATTATCTCTGATCACAGCATATGTAGTTTCTCGTGAAATTTGTTCATTGAGATAGTTGGGCATTCGAAGCATTCCTAATACTACCTCATTCAATTGTTTTTTCGTCTCTTTGGTTTTTTTTCTATAACTACTGATTAGAGGGTCTGATGATACAAGCAACCAGTGAAAAATGTCCGTATTTGTATCTAATCTTGACGTTACTGGGGTGTTTTTGCCAAAAATCGCACTCTCAGAATTATTCTGATTTACAAATACCTCTTTTTTTGTCTGTGATCTTCCCATCTCCAAGGGTTCCTGGTCCGTTTCTCGCATAGTCTTCGTTATGCGGCTGGCAGGATCGCCATGCAATATTCAGGGGTTGATCGAGGGTTGTAGTAGACGTGGTCATACTAATAAAATATATTTAGCACAGATATACATAGTTACATACTTAGAAATGATCAATGAATGATTGATGATCGTACAGAAATACGGTGATGTTTTATACGAAGAAGAGTAAGATTGCGAGTACAACGCACCGTGGCGTCCTTGTTGACGCTGCACTTTGTTGTACGTAGTCCTCGCGCGTATTTATAATTATTGTTTTATAATACGCGGTGTTTATCATATCAAGCGCCATTGAATAATCAGTCTTAGTCGACTGTTTATATTCGATGCGTTGTTATGTAAACACCGACCATCACAGTGGATCTCCGATCAGGACGAAATTCAAACAGGTGCTTTCGGTACGAAAAGTGATGTGCACAGTGTTCTAGGACAGGATTCTGCTCATTGACTTCCTTCCAAGAAGTGAAACAGTGAATGCTGACCGTTACTGTGAAACACTGCGGAAATTGCGACGTGCCATTCAAAACAAGAGGCATGGAATGCTTACTGCAGGTGTTGTGTTCCTCCATGACAATGCACGTTCACATACGGCTTGGCACACAGCAGCTGTTTTGCGAAATTTGGCTGGGAGTTGTTTGATCATCCACCCTACAGTCCCAGCGATTTTCACGTTTTCTTGCACCTCAAGAAATTCCTGTCCTCTGGTGAGCGTTTTGGCAACGACGAAGAGCTGAAGACGTCTGTTACACGCTGTTTCCATTCACAGGCGGCAGAGTTCTACGACAGAGGGATACAAAAGTTGATCCCACGATACAACAAGTGTCTCAATTCTGGTGGTGGCTATGTTGAAAAATAGCTGAAACATTGCTGTACCTGTTGCCAATAAATTTGTTCCTGAAAGTGTGTTCGTTTTTTTTTTTTAAATCGGGAAACTTACTGTCTGGATGCGCCCCGTACAAAAAAGAAAAAACGTTTGAATTAGAAAATTCAAACACTTCAAATATTTGAATATGTTTTTTTTTAATACTTCACTTTTAAAAATTCCAGAAATAAATGTTTACTAAACTTACATCCAATTCTGTATCCTCTTTAGCATCTCCTCCACTCGCTACCGATTTATCCTCATCTTTGATATCAAATTCACTCTCCCTTTCCTCGTACTCTACATTCTCATCGAGTTCTTTGTAATCCGGAGCGAAAGCCGACCAGTTCTCCACTTGGTTTTGCGCCCAAATACTTACGACACCTTTCGATTAAATTACAAGCGATATATTCCCAAAGACAATAAAATTGCATGCGATATTCTGAACAAATGCGTTTATTTTTACCTGAAGATATACTGGCTATAATAGGACGGACTGGGTGCCACGCTATGTCCAACATCAACTCTCCCTTAGTCCCATGAAGGATTTTGACCAAATTTCCGATCGATTTCTCCCAAATGTAAAGTGCGTGCTGTCTAGCTGAACCCGCACAAATGTATTCTCCATCACCAGAAAAACAACACTTTTTCCACATTGTTCTACAAGTAATAAAAAAAAAACCTTTATTGGCATAATGTATTACATATTTACTAGCTACAACTAAATGCTACCCCCTCTCTTCCTCCTGTTTTCCTTCTCTTCCCCCAACTTCTCCAGCATCCTTATCCCGGCCCTATCCTCTCTCATCTATTCCGTCACTCTTCTATTCCCTCTCACTCCCACCCATAATTAAGTAATAAGTTTCAATTTTGATTAGTCTACTGATAAAGAGTGTTCGGTTTTGTTTAATTCCCATGAAAAGGACCAAATGTAGAATATTTGATTTTTTGATTTATATTTTGAATATTCGGGCACTTGAAAAGTAAGGGGTGACGCGCATAGCGCCACTTGCAGAGAAGAGGCTGAGTGCAACGCGAGTGTGTTCATTAAAATACAACTCCAACTTAAATAGACTATCGTGTCTTCAGGCCATCCAACCACCGAAGCACATATAATACAAAACCGGAGTAAGTCACCCTCAAAACACCACTTTCCAGCGGGGTCCGCAGATCAGTAAAATATATAATTAGTGTAAGCACCTGTATACGCGCATCACAACCATTCAGCCAAAAACTGAAGTTGTGAAATTATACACAGAGTTTCCTCCGCATTCATTACTAAAGGTTAACTTACTTGTTGACTAAATCCTGCAACTTCTGTATAGGTTCAGGTTCACCATCTTTTCCACAAGCCAACACTTCCTTACTGTCGTACACACGAATAACCCTATCAGCTGTGTTAACTAGGAAACAACTGAAATTTAACCAAAAATAAGAATCACGGATACTGTGTTTTTCTTGGTGAACTCACTCGCCTCTCCTCGCAAACTCGATGCTCTTAACAGCCGTCGCACTCGAAGAACTCAGCACGATCCGAAAGCTCGCTTTCACCTCCAAAGTCTTTGCGTTCAACACGAGAACTTTACCTTTAGCGTTACCAGTGTACACATACTCACCCCTCCTGTCGAAGGAGGCTACGATATTTAAATCAGCCTACAAAGTAATATAGTGCAAATAGTTTAAATAACATATTTACTACAAACATCAAGTTAAGTTGACAAAACTTAGCGCGGTTTCACATGTAACGATATTGTCGATGTCAGAGTTGTCGAGGGTGCTGTTGTGTCTCCGAAATGCATTGGTTCAACCCATTAAGTGCCATTGATGCATATACACAGCATTATTAATTTTTTATTAAATTAATTACTAAATAACTTAATTTGATATATTACATCATTTGACCTGACTTGAAAATGTATGAAGAAAAATGTAAATATTGTGTTATTTAAATATTTGAATTATTACTAATTTCAAAAATTAAAATGTCAATGTATTTCTAACTTCGCAATATTTCAGTGATTTATACGCGTGGCGCATGAAGTAAAATTTGGAGTTTAGAGAAGCCTGAAAACTTGGTTTGGCCGCTCCGCTTCGCGGAGCGACCAAACCAAGTTTTAAGGCTTTTCTAAACTCGAAATTTTACTTCATGCTTAGTCTGGGAGTGGAAACACTCGTTTTAAACTTCATATTGCACGTTGTTATATACAATCGACGTATTTTTAAAATTTTACAGCGTATATAATATATTCCATTTGTTTCTGGATCTCGCCTAGCCATGCTATCGTGTTGTTATGTTGCAGTATCAACATTTACATTTTTTATAAATTGCCACTCCTGATTCCTTATTTTAACAGTGTTGCAATAATTTATGATATCATAAGTAATCCTCTTTTTAATTTTCAAGAGGTTTATTGTTAATCTTGCAACAATTATTTCGCCACGCGGTCGCTTCTTCGAGCATTTTATTATTAAATCAAATTAATCTAGTGTTGCAATGCTGTGTCAATGTCAAAGTGAAAAATAATTTCAGGCACATATTAAATATTAACATGCCAAAGATTATCTCTGAATCAAAAAGGTTACAAATTCTGAAATCCTACAAACATTTTAGGCAAAGTAATCCAAATCTACAGCATCACAATATTATTACGATTTTAATAGATATTTTTGGGGTATATCTAGTATTTTAATTATCATATACATTTAATTAAAGATAATTACATTTCAGGTAGGGAGATCTTCATTACAATTAATTTTACGACAAAGACCTGACGAATTGAAATCTACTACTTCTGGCAAACGATCTAAAAACAGCCATTTTTGGAATCACCTAGCTAGAAAAGATCTGCAACAACTAATTTGGCAATATAACTCTAGAAATCAGTATTTTACTTTGAGAGATCTTTTGAATGATATGAAAGAAAATTATGAGTTCCATGGGAGTAGAACAACACTTTATAGGGTTGTTAAAAGTATGGGGTATAAATTCAATTTAATTAATGGGCGCAAAATTCTCTGTGAACAAAAACATGTTGTTGCAGCTAAAATTATTTTCCTTAGAAAATTTTTACAGTATCAAAATTCCAGTGAAGATATCCAATTCGTATACCTGGATGAAACATGGATATATCAGAATGGATTCGTGGTTCGACGCTGGGTACATGAAATGGATATAAAAAGTAATCCAACTAAATTCAATTCAATTCAGGAGTGGTTGGTTAAACACAATGTAAAATTCAATCCAAAATTAACCAAAAAGGAACTATGGGCTTTATTTATACCTTTTCGATCAAATGACAAAATTTACATAGTTGATGACATTTTGAGAAAGAACGGGCACGAAGTTCTTAGATTACCGCCATACCATTGTCAATACAATCCAATTGAAATGGCATGGGGGTTTTGTAAGACTTACTAAAATAAGCACATAAATTCTAAGCAACCATCTAAGGATCGTGTTCAGAATTTATGGCTTGAGTCTCTCTCAAAATGTACATCCGATATGTGGCAAAATTTCTGTGATCATTGTGAAAAACTTATTTCGGATGACTGGACAAAACACATGGGGAACCTTTCTTTTGAAACCATTCCTCCTTTTATTATTTCGCTTGGGGAATCTGGCTCAGAACAAACATCAGAAGATTCAGATGCAGGTTCTCTTGACTAAATAATAAAAGTGGAATGACGGCTTAAAAATTGTTTGACATGAAAATTATCAGTATCACAAGAGGGTGGGAATAAATTTGCAATTCTACAAAAAAATACTGAGGGCCAACAGAAGAGAGAATGACCAAAATTAAGGTGGATGGATGGAGTTGATCAAAATGTGTTAACGGGAAGACCCAAGCGAGAAATACAAATGGATGACGAAATAAGTTTGCAGAGCCGAATTCATTATATTTGTTATATACAATATTATTGCTGTGTTTGTATGTACAAAAACCAAGTAGTAAATTTTGTTAATCTTAAAACTGCATATTATTATCCTTTTATATCTGAAAATTTGTAAAACAGGCAACAGTGTAAGATCACAATAGTCAGAAATTATAACCTTAAAATCGAACATCTGACAGTAACATTTAAAAACCCTGATTTAAAACACAACCAGCCCCATTTACAATACTTAAACTGTCACTTTTCCATAGCTAGGCGAGATCCAGAAACAAATGGAATATATTATACATTATGTATATTTAAAAGAAGCGTTCATAGTATGTAATACAATATAGTCATTCATGGAAATCATAAAATGAAGTGCAGAATTTTACCTATAATCAACTTGTAGAATTAACTCTATATTTGCCGGCCGTTAATGAGTTAAATGGGGTGGTTTCACACAGCCAGTGATCCGACTTTAATATCACCCATTTCAATTTAGAGACCTCGATGATTCCGACGACAATATCGTTTTGTGTAAAACCGCGCAGTTAACTCTATTTTTGCCGGCCGCTAATAGTTAAATGGGGCGGTTTCACACAGCTAGCGATCCGACTTTAATATGAAGGTTTGTCTCAAAAATAGGAGGACCAAAATAAAAATCAGCTCATCAAATTATTGGCTGACAAAAAGGCAAATCCAAACTGAAGCATAAAAATCTAAGCATGCAAAATTGCGGCTGTCATAGTAAAATCACAACTGGCGTTTATTTATCAATTGGCGGCTAGCGTCTATTTATACATCTTCGGTTTGAGCAGTGTTACCAATGTATTAAAAGTAATAATATATTACGTCACGAGAGTGGTATGCAGCATATTACATATGAGCGGATATGCTGCGCACGAGCAGCGCGGCGGCGAGTGCAGGAGTTCGCGAGTATGTGTTTGCCATACCACTCGAGAAACGTACGATACTTTACCTACGCCCTAACAAAATAAACAATGAGCACGAAAGAACAACTTATATATTCACTCATTTTTTATAGTAACATTACATTGATGAAAACTAAATTACTACCTGATCAATATACTTCAAAGAAATGTCATTTGGTTGTGCGGTAATCAATCAGCTGTTGAGCTTTCAGCATGTAATATACTTGTCAAAGCTATTACATGCATACTAGATAGGGCGTAGGTAAATACATTTCTGTATTACCTCTTCCCGTTCATCAAAATATTAGCCTATACTTTGGCTGTGTAAACCCGAAAGTTTGTTGTGGTCCTCCTACTTCTTCGTGTTTATAGAATATTTCATGATTTTAACTTTATTTTTTGTTATTGCTATACTTTGTTAACAATAAGAAAAAATAAAGTTAAAATCATGAAATATTCTATAAACACGAAGAAGAAAATTTACTTCATTTACAATAAAACTTACACCCAAAGCAGGGCCGTCTGAGCTCGGTGTAAGAATAGGCTCAGAGTATGCCCGCTTGTCGTAAAAGGCGACTAATAGGGTCTTCTGTCCGAAGTCCTACACTATGTATCCTCACCTCACATCAAGCCCTTCCCGGCCGTCGTGTCGTGGCCAAGGGACTGCACAGGGTTCCTAACGATGCCGGCTGTCTTAGAACAGCCGTTATACCACGTGCCCTTGGGACGTATCTGATATGACCCAAGGGTGAAGGGGGTCCTGGCTTAACCGCCCGGGCCGAGAGGAGACAACCTCACATAAACCCCATGGTCACGGTGGAACAGCCTATGCCTACTTCCATGGCTGCCAGCAAGCACTGGTAGCTGGCCAGATGGGTAAGTCTGGTCACCAATAGGCGGACTCTGGATACCTGCCGACCTCCAGATTTCAATAGGCTTACTCAGGCAAGGGAGCACGGCCTGAGTGGACCTTTATTTCTGCCCATCTCGTGGGATCATTTATGGACCATAAGGATAAAACCAAAACCCCGGACGAGGGGGGGAGCCTCGTGACTTCACAAGTGGAGGCGATGGAGACTGGGGTCAATCCCGCTCCAGAAAAGCCAGCGACAAAGACCTCTCCAGAAGGCGAGCGGGAGACAGTTTCCCCTGGCACAGAGGAGAGGCTGCCAGCAGGACCTAGCGATGAGGACATCGAGAAGATGACGAACCTCTCGCTAAAATACAAGAAATTCGGAGGAGCCGCAAGAAAACGACTCTCCAGAATGCTCAAGAGCGGAATACCGTACGAGACCGCCTTGAGCACTGTAATCGAGCAAGGCCGTAAACGTCGTGAGGCCGAAGGGACTGGTACCCACCCCGAAGGGGCGGAAATCCAACCCAAGGCCGACACGACAAAAAAACGGCAACGCTCTGACGTGACCACCCCTGAGCAGGGCGCAAAAAAGACCTGCAAGAAGGACACACCGATAGACGTCACTGCGAGGGTGTCGAAGCTGTCGTACAGGGCTGCAGTCGCGGGTATCAGAGTGGGTATAATCCACACTGACTACCCCGGCACTGCCCTGACGACTGAGCAACTCGCGACACTTCGCAAAAGCATCATGGCGGAAGTAGACAGGCTGCCGGACAACGGACCGCCTGTCAGGTTCCAGGGATGCATAGCAAGGCCAGGCTGGCTGCTCCTGACCTGTGCGAATGAGCCAACCGTCTCATGGCTGCAGGAGGTGTTAGTACGCCTGCAGCCGTGGAGCGACGCGAGGCTCAAACTCGTACGGGGAAAGGAGCTACCTAAACCAAACATATGCGTGGCCTATATCTCAGACGACGAAGCAGGAGAACGGCTCGCGTCAGAAGTAGTCCTTAGAAGACTGAGGGTCATGAACCCGGGACTGCAGGCTCAGGAGTGGGTAGTTCTACGCCATGAGGATGCAGGACCGGGGCAGACCTGGACGTTTTCGATGGACGACGGGTCATTGGCCTATCTCAAGGAGATGGACCTCAAACCCTACTTCGGCTATGGACAGGTGACGTTCAGGGTCAAAGGCAGGGACAAGGAGGCCAATAAGCCCCCTGCTGCAGAGCCAGGGGAGACAGAGGAGGAGCGGACTCCAACCACCTTCTCAGTCGACCAGGTGGCCGGCGGCAGCGGATCACCAAGCGAACCCCAAAGGACACATCCTAGGCCTACATCGGCCAAGGGTAAGGGTCCACTAAGGGGCAAGGCACACCCAAAGAGGGGCGGTAAATCGACCTTCCGGGGAGCCAAATCACCGTCGGGTAAGTGATGTACCCGACGGTGAGATGTGTGCAGGCCAACCTGCACCATGCCAAAGGAGCCTCTTTTCTCTTTGGCAAACGGTTCAGAGAAGAGCGTGCAGATATCGCCTTCATACAGGAGCCATGGGTGACTAGCACAGGCCGGATAAGCGGCCTGAGCAACATATCAGGTAAGGTAATTACATATAGTTCGGGGCAAAAACCCAGAGCTTGTATATTAATCCGTAAGGACATTGAATACTTTCTGTTGACAGGATACTGCACCAGAGATGTAGTCGCTGTGCAGCTGAAACTCCCGGTGGGGAAGAGCAGGCTGGGCGTAATAGCCTGCTCGGCATACTTCCCGGGGGACAGCGCAGACCCACCACCTCCAACAGCTGTGAGAAGACTGGTGGCCCACAGCAAGAGGGAGAATATCCAGCTTGTTGTGGCATGTAACGCCAACGCACACCATCTAGCGTGGGGCAGCACTGACACCAATCCGAGGGGTGAGTCTCTATTAAACTTTATTATGGGGGAAGGGCTAGCTATACTTAATACTGGCAACGAACCTACCTTTGTTACGAAAAATCGCGCAGAGGTATTAGATATTACTTTCTGCTCAAACTACTTGAGCACAAAAATTTCCGACTGGAAGGTGTCAGAAGACCCCTCCTGCTCTGACCATCGGAACATTCAATTTAACATTGAAGCAGGCACTAGACCAATAGTGGAATACCGTAATGCTAGAAGCACTAAGTGGGACGGTTATACGCGTACACTTGGAGAGCTTCTGGGATCAAGGGCACCCACTATTAAAAGTCATGAGGACATTGAGACGGCGGCGGAGCATATCTGTCGATCAATCGTCTCAGCGTACCATGAAAATTGTCCACTACAAAGGAAAAAGGACAGTAGAAATGTCCCCTGGTGGAACAATACATTAGAAAAAATGCGAAAAGAAGTCCGGAAACTATTCAACCGGGCTAAGGAGGCGGGCAAATGGGAACCGTACAGTACAGCTCTAACGGAGTACAATAAACAAATTCGCAGGGCCAAGAGGGAATCTTGGAGGAAGTTCTGCGAGGGTATTCATGATACTCCCCGTAGTGCAAGAATCCACAAGATTCTAGCCAGAGAGCCGGCGCAAGCACTTGTGTCGATAAAACGACCTGATGGCTCACATACGGCCTCTGGTAAAGAGACGTTAGAGATCCTGGCCCAAAATCACTTCCCAGATTGTTCCCTTCTAAGTAACGAAACACCGGATACAATGCTTCCACGGGATCGAACTAAGAGACCGGGGAAGCAGGACTGGAAGGTGGTAAACAAAATCGTTACCTACAGATCAGTAAGTTGGGCGGTCAAATCCTTCCAACCATACAAAGCACCAGGAATAGATGGGGTATTCCCTGTCTTACTCCAAAAAGGCTTAGAGAAAGTAATCCTCCACCTTATAAGACTGTTCAGGGCGAGCCTAGCGTGGAATTACATTCCAACTAGCTGGTCGGAAGTAAAGGTAGTCTATCTACCTAAGGTGGGAAAAACAGATCCCCTACCAAAATCCTTCCGACCTATAAGCCTGATGTCATTTATCCTAAAGACCCTGGAAAAGGTGCTGCTGGATGGCTACATCAGGAGGGAGATACTGAGTATTAACCCTCTTAGTGTGCACCAGTATGCCTACCAAAAGGGGAAGTCAACGGACTTGGCGCTGAATAACCTAGCCGGGAAAGTTGCGCAAACCCTGGACTACAAGGGAATTGCGGTAACAGCTTTCCTGGACATAGAAGGGGCCTTCAACGCTGCTCTGACGGGATCACTCTGCAAATCCGCGAGGGACAGAGGGGTTCCACCGGCTATTACAGGCTGGAGCAGAGCAATGCTCGACACCAGAACCGTGACAACGTCACTATGTGGCGACACGGTCAAGCTGAGGACTGCCAGGGGATGCCCGCAGGGAGGGGTTCTTTCCCCCCTGCTGTGGTCTTTACTGGTAGACGATCTGCTTGCAATAATAGATACGCTTGACGTCGAAGTGCAAGCGTATGCTGATGACATAGTCATTCTTGCAAGGGGCACGGATGAAAACCAAATCTGTGAAGCCATGCAGGAGGCACTGGATGCGACTCAGAACTGGTGTATAGGGGAACGGTTAAACGTAAACCCTAGCAAAACATCAGTTGTCCCGTTCACGAGAAGGAGGATCCTGAAATTGAGACCTCTTACTCTACGGGGAGAAACCATACCATTTGTGTAGGAGGCGAAGTATCAAAGGGGGAAAATTAAGGTGTCGGCTCTTGGGAAACAATCACCCCGATTTTGAAAGAAATAGTATTCAATAAGTTATTGGCCTTATACTCAAAATCGGATCACCCTCGATTACCTAGCAGCTCGTAGGCAGAGGTACCACACAGTTACTTTAAATATAATGAAAGAGAAAATAAATAACTCACCCTAAACATCAGGTCCTGGAACAGCATTTACAGGAACAACTCACTGTGTATATATATATTTCGTATTTTCAGGTAAATGCAAAAGGTTCGTCAAATGAAAGATTAAGGTTTCCGAAAACATTAACAAAGGTTGTTTATTACAAAGAAACAAATAAAAATAACGAATTTACAATCAGAGAAATATATATATACAATTAAATAAAACTACACCTTACGCGACGCGACTACTTCTTAACGGTTCGACCACTTCGTAAACAAAAATGATTTATACAACACTACTTACTGGTTACCGCACTATTCACCAGACTCAAGACGATTGTTCTTCACCCCCGTGAACCAACAGTTTTGTTAACCACCTTCTCCCTTCCCGTAATTCTCGCATGGAGGAATGTGAGAGCTGGAGGTGGTTAAGGCTCCTGCCTCCTATTGGTTCAGCGGTTAGGGGTGCCGTGCGCAAGTGAGTTGCGCTTGATCATTACGCGCCTTGGCGTAAACGGATGATGCAATCGGCATCCGAATTGCTAATTATTTGTTTAATAATCATAGCTTTTATATATTAAATTAATGCTGCTAATTATTATTATTATATATATACATACATATATCCATATATATCCTGGTTCTAAATCTTATGGTTGTTGTCACTTTGAAGTGTGCAAGTTTTCATATTTCTGTTGTTAGTGAGTTTAGAAATTATCGTATGTTTACATAAGTGAAATGATCGGCCGTTATAAAATATGTACAATAATTTACGTATCTACTATGTCTGACGTGATTGATTTAGCTATCAATAAAACAATCCGCGAATAGAAAAGAAAAATAAACATGAGTAGATATTCGGTATTTTCCCTTAATCCGAATTCCAAGCAGCTAGGTTGTAAATGCAGCCTCTTTCGTAATCCGGAGGGCGGTGCCTAGCTGTGAGCATTTCGGGAGCAAATCTGTCGGGCTTTTGTTGTGATCACGAAATGCCCTAATTGTGAAATTTCCCCGGATTAGGGCCGCTGCTTGGAATTTTGCGTTTTATGATCCAAAAGGGATTTGTGCCGCGTAAGGTAATAAATCTAAAATCTAAACCCTAATGAAAATATGAAAATAAACTAATCCTATATTTACAAATAATATTTACAAAAACCCGAACACTCCGTATATGTAAGCGAACTTAATTCATTTGATACTAAATGATTATGAAGGTGAAAATAAGGTGATTAAAAACAATGTGGGGTCCGTTGTTATCGCGAGAAGGAATAAAAATATTTAAATCGCCGAAATAATCATAGTTGCGGCGTTTCCGGTAAAACGCCGGTAACAGAAGTATCTAGGAATCACCCTGGATAAATTGCTGAATTGGAACTCCCACTTGGACAAGACAATCCGCAAAGCAAGGTACGCCCTGTGGACGTGCCATAGAATTTGCGGGAAGTCACGGGGATTAAACCCCAAGCAAATGTACTGGCTATATGGTTCGGTCATAAAACCAATAATAACCTATGGCAGTATCGCCTGGTGGCCGATTACAACTCGAAAAACGGCCATATCAAGGCTCTCCTCACTGCAGAGAATGGCGACAGTGGCGGTAACTGGAGCCATACGCACTACCCCATCAGCGGCGCTAGAAATGCTACTGAACCTCACCGCCCTGCATATCCTAATACAGGGCGAGGCCAGATTGGCAACGTATCGATATCACCACGCGGCCCTATTGGATCCGAAGGTGATAGTCTTCACACCAAATGGGCTGTCAACTGCCATTGAGGCGGATGACACCCTAAGTATGAGGACTGACTACGCAGTCACGGACTACTGCGAGGATCAGCCGTACAAGGTCCTGTTCCCAAGCAGGGACGACTTGGAGCGACACAAAATCACCCCAGAAAAGGCTGACTCCTACTGGTACACTGACGGCTCAAAACTGTCCACTGGAACATGAGCCGCAGTCGTCGGACCAAGGACTGAACTTTACTACAGCCTTGGCAGGTATGCTACCATACTTCAGGCTGAAATATACGCCATTGAAATGTGCGCCCACGAAATCCTTTCAAAGGGTTGGGCGGGCAGGACAATAAAAATATGTTCGGACAGCCAGGCGGCCCTTAGGGCCCTGGCATCTTCTAGATGCTCCTCGCTGGCTGTACGGAACTGCAAGGAAGCCCTCTGCCAAATGGCACAGGTAAACGGGGTCAGTCTGATGTGGGTGCCAAGCCACTCTGGCGTGAAGGGAAACGAATTAGCCGATTCCCTAGCCAGAGAGGGGGCGCGTACAGCCTACATCGGACCAGAACCCGCTCTGGGGATACCCAGATCAACAGCTAGAGACCGTAACAACGGATGGACGAGACACGAGGCACAGGATTTCTGGCAAAACCGCCCTGGGATGAGACATTTCAGAGCGGTAACAAGTGGACCATCTGCGGCCAGGACGGCCTCATGGTTGAAGCTGAGCAGATCAGATGTTCACACATTAACTGCTCTCTTCACTGGACACAGCCGTCTAAGGCATCACCTTAATAAACTAGGACTAAGCGACACCACTGAGTGCCGCCTATGCCTAGAGGATGATGAAACAGCAGAGCACGTCATATGTGCCTGTCCAGCTGGCGACCAGATCAGGACCACGGTGTTTGGCACACCGAAGCTAAACCTGAAGGACCTGGAAAAAAACTTCACCTGACAAGATCCTTGACTTCGTCAAGAAGATGGACTTAGAAGGTGAGCTGTAAGGTCGGATGTTCGACCTTAATTGTGAGCCACAATAGATCCTTGCGGTCGCAGTGGAGGGTAGCATAACTACCCACTCACTTTCAATAGAATAGAATACACCCAAAGCAAAAATATTAGTTATAAAGCTCGCTTGACTTTAAACTCAATAAATAACTGAGTCGTCTATTTCCCAAAACCCCTAAATCCATTGTTTACAAATGAATTTAGGGGTTTTTGGAAATAGACGACTCAATTACTTATACACAATTTATCACTTACATCGTCGTCAATGGGTAAAACCTGATGTCCCCCATTTGCGTCGACCAAAACCGCAGCGTGCCTCATCGGACAAACCAGCAATCTATCGATGCCCCTAGACTCGAACTGCACTTTCAGTACAGGACACGGAAACCTGTACTTTTGCTCACATTCCCCCGATAAAATGCACCACACGCAAACATTGTTGTCAGTCGAGGCCGAAGCCATTTTACGGCCGGTGCGTGACCAGCTTATGCTACAAACGGGATGGACGTGCGCTGAGATGATTTTCGCGATTCCTCGCGTTAGGAAATCCCAGATGACGATACGCCCATCGTTGCAACCGACTGCTAGTAACGTACCACGTTTATTGAAGGCACATGTTACGGCGATCGAGACACAATCAAGAGTGCCATCAAATTCCTAAAAATGGTTAAATAATAGTAGTAATTACTTTACACTAATAATGTTGGATTTTATTATAATATAACATTTTTTAAATCAACAGTCCAGAAGGCAGACCATAGGTCGATAGCCCAGATAGACAAACCTATTATCTTTTTAAAACTGTATATAAATTAAATGTATATACAGGGTATCCCATTTTAATCTCAACAGGGGAATATCTAAAAATGAGTGCATCCAATCAAGAAAGTTGCCGAATAAAAAGTTTTCTGGTTCAGAGGGGGACATAAATTTCACCCCCCAATCCCCAAGGGGGGTGACTAAAATCTTAAATCTTAAATAGGAACCTCCAGTTTTTATTACAGATTCAATAAGAGCATAAAAAACTAGGTAAGTTTTACCTAAGAACTTGTTTGTTATTTGCAACAGGTGGCGCTGTAATCGACAAAATTTGATAAATTTGATTTTCTTCGATAAAACATAAAACTAGTGTTTGGCAGACAACTAATTCTTAAAAAATTCTCAAGTCACTTAAAATGAACGCCCATGTAGGTGGGAAATTGTGCAAAGTTTGTTGACTCCAAAGAAACCCCTAATTTTTCATTAAAAATCAAAATGACAAAGTAAAGTTAGGGCAAGGGCTACGTTTGAAAAATACGTAATTCACCTTCATGAACTGACCTTCATCTTGTGAATAAGTGAGAGATGAGAGAGCCAGAGAGAGAATCTTTGAAATTTGAGAGGGACATTTTCAGCCCAAATTTAAATATCTCTTAACCATTTTTGAATAATTGCTCACCAAAAAAATTGTGTTGGTGGGAAATTCCTAGTAGATGGAAATCATGCAGTTGTTGAATCAAACATTTTCTGTGAATAAAATGCTTAAATTTTGGGCCTTGATTTGGTTTTTAAGTCAATTATGGTTCAACATTTTAAGTAAGATAAAAGCAAGATTTAGGTGGGATTTAATGTTTTATGTGTTCGAAGTGACCGCCACTGTTCCTAATACAGATATTTACTCTTTTTTCAAAGTTTCGCACAGTCACTTCCAACGTAGGAGGGGTTATAGCTCTGCACGCTTTCCTTATTCGGTCTATCATGTTTTCACGTATTGTTGGCGGTTCAAGGAATACAACACCTTTGATGCAACCAGACAAAAAAAAGTCTGGCGCTGTTAAATCCGGTGATCTGGGTGGCCACTGTACGGGTCCTCCACGACTAATCCACTTTTGCGGATATGTCTCGTCAAGAAAATTTAGGTGAACCAACGTGAGCACGGTAAGCAGTTTCTCATCAGGAACATTGTTGTTATCAAAAACCGTCTTTTGTCTCTTGCGGCCGAGGTCACCTTCACGAGCACGTCGTTCGAGTGATTGGATGGTGACATGGGATGGACATCTCCGATCCAGAAACCGACGCTGATATTCACGATCAGCCTCACCGTAGTTTCCCTCCGTGTGACCGATACACATCATCATATCGATAACTTCGTTCAGTAAATAATCCGACATTGTGAAAAAATAGGGTACGGTATTTCGAAAACGCTCAAAAACGACTGACTGACAAAACTTTAATTGTTTTTAAACAGCCACCCAGATCACCGGATTTGACGTAGCCAGATGTATTTTTTTTGTGAGACTCCATTAAAGATGTATTTATTTTAAATGGCTTGTGAATTTTTTAATCATAAATTGTCAGCCAAACACTAACTTTATGTTTATCGGAAACAATCAAATTTTCAAATTTAGTCAATTACAGCACCACCTGTTGCAAATAACAAAAAAGTTCTGAGGTAAAACCTACCTAGTTTTTATGCTCTCTCCGAATCCGCATTAAAAATTTGGGGTTCCTATTTAAGCACATTCCTAGGCGTCTCACATCAAAACCAAAATATCCACTTTGATACACACGTCAAATCCGTCTTAACCTAAAAACGAAATTATCCTATAGACTTAAGTGGCAGAAAACTAAAAATCCTAAATACCTGGCGGAATTAAGAGAGTTCGCAACCTAACAAAACACTTTATTGCAGAAGCGTACTCCAATTATATCTCCAACACTGAAATTAATGTTAAAAAGAACCCCAAGGACCCATGGAAATTTATCTCCAGCAAGAAAGGGACAACGAGAATACCTGGCAAGTTATATGATGAAAATCGTGAATTTACAACACCTAAAGATATAGTAAATGGTTTCGCAGATACCTTTAAAAATGTCTTTTGCAGTAATGCTACTCCTACCGTTGACACCATTTATTCCAACTGTCCTTCTTTCCAGGGTTGGCAAAAATCCGGGTTTTTTCAAAAGTTATCTACCCAGTGGGTTTTTCGGTGGGGTTTTCCGGGATTTATTGGGTTTTTTCGGTTTTTATTGGGTTTTTTCGGGGCTTTTTAATTTACGTCGAACAAAAACAAAAATGATTCAATTACGATTTTCAGGTCTTTTATTAATAACTCAAAAACCATGTTATTAACGAGAATATTTTTAAAAATATAATATTCCAAATAATATTTTCATTGAGTATTAGCATTAGCAGTATCATTAACAAAAATCTCGAATACTATAGTAGCTCCCGTTTGCTGGGTTAAAATTAAAATATGTAATTGTGTACAAACATTCATGCATAAATTACAGTTTTTTTTTAAATATAATATATATTAAAAAAAAAACTGTAATTTATGCCCATCATAATAAAAAAAAAATGTCTTCAATAAAATTTTATCGTATTAGTATTTATAATAAGGGACATTTTGTTTGTTAGAAATAGAAAAGTGTATGCAACGTACTTTTTTGTTCCGCGGTAAAACAAACACAGGCGCTCGTGTAAGATTTTGTTTACCTATAAAAAGTTAAAATAAATACGAGCGCACATTGGGTCTGTGAGAGCAATTAAGATGATTTTGCTTTATTATTTTAATTTTGATGTATATTCTTAAGTAATACAGTTTCGTCAGTTTCAATCTAATTTGTGCAGAGTGAACACGTATAAGTTTATCCAAAAATATGCCGAAAATTACGGGAAGTGGTAGAAAAGGAGCACCAGAATGGAGTGATGTTATACAAATAGATAAAAGCAAAGTTGAGTGTAAAAACTGTAAAATTCAAATTAGTGGAAAAATTGAACGAATAAGAACACATTTGAAAAAGTGTACATTGCGTCGACGGGAACGAGAACCATTAGATGAAGCATTAGCTTCGGCAAGTTCGGTGTCATTAGACTCATTGGTATCATCCACCGCCGTCCCCCCGGGAACATCTCGCTTAGTATCCGAATCGTCAATGGAGCAGTTTGCAAGTGACAGTGTCAGTGAGGGCTCTAATTTAATGAAGATAAAGCAGACTACTATGAATGAGTTCGCTATCAAAACTACAGAAGCTCAAAAGGACATACTAGATCGTAAAATTGCGTCTTTCTTTTATTCCTGTAATATTCCCTTCAATGTAATTGAAAATAAGGAATGTGTAGATATGGTTGAAGCTCTTCGTCCTGGATACAAACCACCAAATAGAAAGCAGCTTGGAGGGAAGCTCTTGGACGAAGCGGCGAGTGAAATCGAGGGACATTTTAAGGAGGAATTGGAGAATGCTACAATTACTTTAATTCAAGATGGATGGTCCAGTGTAACCAATGATTCAATTATCGCTTCAAGTTTGGCAACTGGTTCCAAGGTATACCTCGTCGACGCCATAGACACAGGAGATAACAAGAAAACAGCGAAATACTGTGCAACAATTGCTGAAGAAGTAATTAAAAAAATTGAAGAGAAATACAACAAAAAGGTGTTTGCGCTCTGCACGGACAACGAGAACAAGATGAAGAAGATGAAGCAGATTCTCAAACAACCCGAAAAATTCCCCAAACTGTTAACCTACGGCTGCAATGCGCATTACGTGAATTTGTTGGAGAAAGAGGTGTCTCCTGCATCGGTTGTAAAACAAATTGTAATAGTACACAAATATTTTCGCAACCACCACCAACCTCATGCATGGCTAAAGAAGAAGGGTGGCTTGATGCCGCAACTACCCAACGATACACGGTGGAACTCACAGGGGGATTGTCTCAACACATTTATTACAAACTTCCACAAGTACATTGAGATTCGTATGGACCTTGAAGCTGATCCCGATCCACAGGTGAAGTTTGATGAAGGGGTAGCCCACGTACTGAACAATGTTGGGCTTCATACACAAGCAATACATCTTCACAAACAACTTAATCAAGTATCTGTGACACTTGATAAATTGCAGGCCGACAACGCAACAATTTCAGATGCTGTTGAGATATGGCTCGATCTGTTGGAAAGTCATGAACTGGAGCCATACAAAGAAGTTATAAGAGCGAGATTTCAAGATGCCATGGAACCTTTCCACTTCTTGGCCAACATGATGGATCCGCGGTATACAGGTAGACGCCTGACAACTAAGCAAGAGGAAGCTGCAGAAAATTGGGTTAAGGATCAATACCCTCAGTACCTGCCTGGGGTGATGGCATTTACAATCAAGGATACAGATGTTTTTCCACCTACGCTATTTCAAAAAACGGTAGTTTCAAACATCTTGCCAACAAAGTGGTGGAAAATAGCTCGGCTGAAAACAGACAAAACCAATACCTTGCCTGAAGGATTTTGCAATTTTTTTTCTTCATTACATACTTGCCCGGCTAGTTCAGCTTCCATAGAAAGATTATTTTCAACATTTGGTGCGGTGTGGTCAAAATTACGAAATAGGCTGGGAGTGGAAAAGGCGCAAAAGCTTGTAACTGTATATAGATATCTTCGTGATAAGAATCAGTGCGAGAGCGAGTGGTAGAATTAAATTAAACGTTATAATTATGATTACATTTTCTTAGTTTAGTTTTACAATTCACATTTACCAGATTTAACTGACAATGAACATTACATTACATATGTTTTATATGTCTTTCACAAGTATTTTCGTTTTGAAATAAATATGTACCTACTAGGCTTATGTAACTTTTTTTGTATTTTCTCGAGTTTACCTATTGTTTATGTGAAAGTTTAGAAGGAAAAATAAATGATTGGGATTTCAAACAAAACATGAGTTAAACATGTTTATTTCAATATGTATTTTTCAAAATAAGAAAAATTCCATTAATTTAATTTCCGTTTTTATTAAAATGATTACTTTTTATTTTAAAAAATCCGGTGGGTTTTATTCGAAAAAACCCAGGGGTTTTTTCAAGTGGGTTTAATCCGAAAAAACCCACTGGGTTTTTTTGGGTTGGGGAAAATCATGCCAAGCCTGCTTCTTTCACAATTTCTAAAGTAGATTAAGCACAGCTTGTATCCATTATGGCATCCCATCCAAACAAACTCACAGCGGGTGATGACAAAGTTCCAAGTTTTCTACTCAAAGATTGCAGATATGTCTTAGCCAAACCTCTAATATCAATTATTAATCTTTCAATATCTAAAAGTGAATTTCCCAACCGTTGGAAACGCACACTATTATCCCCAATCTTCAAGAAAGGCAACGCCTGGCAAATAAGCAAGTATCGTCCCATCGCAATCCTATCGAACTTCGCCAAGGTATTGGAAACAGTGCTATATAATAACATTTTTAACAACGTGCGATCCTACATCTCGCCCTATCAACACGGATTCATGCCAGGACGGTCGACACTAACAAATCTTGCTACTATTTCGCAGTTGCTTTCTGAAGCTTTAGATGTGCGGGGCCAAGTTGATGTCATATGCACCGACTTCTCCCGAGCGTTTGACTCTATCAATTACAAACTGCTGTTAGAGAAACTTGGGTCATTTGGGGCTGTGCCAGCGGTTACTCAATTTATACAATCCTACCTGCACAACAGATCTGGCTGTGTGTACTACAACGGTTTTAAATCTTTTGAATTCTCACCGAATGTCCCACAGGGCTCCAGTCTAGGCCCCCTTTTCTTCAACATTTTTATTAATGATTTGCTGGGGATAATCACCTGCCCTGTGTTAGAATATGCCGGCGACCTCAAAATTTACCAGAGGATCCAACGTCAGAACGATGTCGATATGCAGCAATCGAATCTAAATATCACATCTAACTGGTGCTCCCTTGTAAATTTAAAACTCAACGTAAACAAATGTGGCGTTATAAACTACAATCGGAGACGCAATGCTCTCACAAGAACATATTTCAGGTGATTATCTGTCGGTCGTTGACTGCTTCAAAGACCTAGGAGTTACTTCTGACAAGAAACTCACTTTCACTACCAATATTAAAGCTATTTGCTCCGCAGCCTCCAGATCACTAGTTTTTATACTGAGAAATGTTCGTGAATTTCGAAATACTGATGTTGTAAAGTCATTATACTTTGCTTTTGTATCAAGTAAATTGGACTACTGTAGCTTAGTCTGGTATCCGACAAGTATTAGTCATTCTCTTCTACTAGATCGCCTCCATCGGTGATTTTTAAAATGTTTGTCTTACAAACTTGACGGTACTTATCCATCTATCGGAGCGAATCAAGAACATCTACTTGAAAGGCATAACATGATAGCATTATCGACCAGACGAGACCACCAGTGTGCCACAATTCTCAGGAAACTAGTACACGGAACAATCGACTGCCCCCAATTACTTTCCGGGATACCCGTCAATGTTCCTCAACAATCAACCAGATTCTCTTCTTCATTCCGACTACCCACACCAAGGACATGTGTTCTGCAGCGGTCCCCGATCTTCACAATGTGTCGTTGCGCAGAAAAGTCATTCAATGAATTATTTATATAAAATGTAACTTAAATGTTGTTTCTACTCTAAGTACTTGTAATTTTCTGTATTTTTTTTTTCTTTAATACTTATTTTTTTTTACATTGCACCTTCTATTATATTGTCCTGGAAGAAGGAAATCCTGTTGGACAGTTACCCCTATTATCCACCCCCTTGGAGGGTGAAATTCATGGAGGAATCGGATGTCCCCCTCCGAACCACAAAACTTTTATTTCGGCAATATTCTCGATTGGACGCACTCATTTCGAGATATTCCCCTGTTAAGATTAAAATGCGACACCCTGTATACAGAGTATTATGTAACACCGAACATTTTCATAATGAGAATATTTCTTTTAAGTATACATATGCATTTCATTGTACATTTTCCGATGCTCGGTTTATCAAGAGAATTCAATTAGAACTTTAAACGAGTATTTTCCACTCCCAGGCTAAGCATGAAGTAAAATTTCGAGTTTAGAGAAGCCTGAAAATTTGATTTGGTTGCGAAGTGCGGAGCGGCCAAACCAAATTTTTAGGCGTTTCTAAACTCGAAATTTTACTTCATGTGCCACCGGTACAAAACACTGACATTACGAAATTTAAAACACACCCCTAAACTTCACATTGAATTAGTGTTGTGTACCGGTGGCGCATGAAGTAAAATTTCAAGTTTAGAAAAGCCTGAAAATTTGGTTTACGCGACCAAACCAAATTTTCAGGCTTTTCTAAACTCGAAATTTTACTTCATGCTTAGCCTGGGAGTGGAAAACACTTGTTTAAAGCTTCAAATTGATTTCTCTAAATAAACCGAGCGTCGGAAAATGCACAACGTATGCATATGTATACTTAAAATAAATATTCTCGTTATGAAAATGTTCGGTGTTACATAAAACTCTCTGTATATTGTAAAGATCTAAATATAGATGTTTCTCTTTCTCTCTCTCTCAACAGTCCAGATTACAGTCTGCCTCTAGGTGAAACCTTTTAACCGCTGCGTATCTGGCATAAATTTGATCGGCTGTTATATTTTAATGTATTACAAAAACTAAACATACCTCTGGATAATTCTGGCCAAACGATTCTAAAATTAATATTACCAATTATGTATTAATCAAATCTACCTAGTTTATTCAGTAAAACTTACCCAACAACTCCAAATTCATGTTTGTGTTTCTTTTTAGGTTATGATCGTCTGGTTACTATCAAATCATCTATTCTACACTATCTTATAGAAAATGACCATCATAAATGTTCACTTACGCACTCGTATTTAATATAAAGGATATTAGATGAATATTAGATTTCAATTTAACTTATTTTGCTACAAATAAGTTTATTCAAAACTATATCCAAAACAATGAAGTTAGTTGTAAAATCATAGATTAATAATTCACTGAGAGTATTCTAGAAGTGTAAGAATTTAAATGTAGGTGGCGCGGAGGTTAAATTTCTACTAATTTCATTTCATGTAGCAAGGTATGTCGATGTGTTACAAGGTATGACAGAATTGTATCTTTCCATGTTTTCCCCTACTAATTTCCCCGCAGACCGTAGTTCGTAGGAGAGAGAACAATGACGTTATTTGGTTACGTTTTGAGTCTATCATAACCTCTCTTCTCGGTTTCGCTGTACTTTTATAGATAGATTTTTAATATTTTGTGTTAAAAATAAGTGTTATTAATATAAGACTTTGTGTTAGTGTTAAGTGTCTACCAACCGGTTTCAGTGAAGACCAAACGGTTTTAGGGGAATATATAGTGATGTACAAATTAAAATGTAAAATTCAGTCGAAATAATGCACAAAATAATCCGCCAGGGACAGCTGATTCAATTTTGTCAAGGTTAAAAAATAGAAAAGACCCTTAAATATGTATTTACATTATACAGAAAGTTTTTCTTTAAAATATTCCTTTTCCATATTCAGTCTATTTTCTGTAGTCGGGGGTGGCCTCTTCGTGGGGTTGGAAATTAGACGGACTGCATTTGTTTAAAACTTTAATAATCGCTAACAACAATTTCACATAACGTAAAGTAACAGTCTCCTCTTCTAATAATTCTCTATTATTCCACAACCTGAACATAGCTCTCCTAAAATCTCATAAGTCTAGCCAACATGAAATACATTTCCTTTCCGCGGCGTTAGATGGCGCGCGTAATTCAAAAATATCGCCTACAATATTCATATTATAAATTCAGTCTATTTTCTGTAAATCTTAAGATATTGGGCGCATTCAGCGCACTTTTCGTCGTAAAGCGCTGCAGCCAAAAGCGCTTTAAGTGGTCTGAATGGACATCGGCGCGAGCACACCCATTGCTATATTCACGTTATAGATTAAAACATAACCTAAATGTTTAGGACGTGTAATAGAGTGTTTAACCAGCAAACTAATATTTGACCAAAGAGTACAGTAAAGGTGCCTTTAAATTTGATTTTGTTTATCTGAAGTAAGTAGGGAATCTTGTAAATTACATGTTTATTATTAATTGTATAGTTTAAAACATTTGTATGTCTAATTTTAATTGTCTTATAGATGGAAATGGAAAGAATTGATTTATTGGAAATTCCTGACGATCTTGTTATTAATAATGTGATCGGTATAAATAGAATAATACAACATGCTGTCTAAGAATTAGCAGTACCATTGGAGCCAATACTTGAACGGAGGAGCCCAGTGAGAAATGAAGATTATTTTGAGTATACGATCCCATTGTATACATTAGATGAATTTAAAAGCCATTTTAGACTGTCAAGATCATCTGTGGAGGTATGATAATTATAATTAGAAGCTCTAGTAAAATCACATATAACACAGTAGACATTAGTATGTTAGTTAGCTGGTAGCTAAGTAATTACTAGTGATGGGCAAGATCGATCATTGTAAAGATCGATCATGCAATGATCGATCAGTTGAAGTATCGAGCCGCTCAATCCGATCGATCTGATCAGAAAGAACGAGCCGATCGAAAAGATCGATCCGATCGAAAAGATCGATCCGATCGAAAAGATCGATCCGATCGAAAAGATTGTACCGATCGAAAAGATCGATCCGATCTTTTCGAACATGCAAGGATCGATCAGTCGATATTTTTTGATCGATCCTGCCCATCCCTAGTTTTAATTTCAAATCCAAACACTGACCTATATTCAGAAAATAGGCGCTTAAGCAAAACGAGGCAGAATAATCATAAAGAAGCACTAACCGACATTCCAGACACCAATAAAAAAAAATTCAAACGCAAGTGGTTCAAAAATCAAAACAAACGTGTTGGTATTTCAAGTTTAATCGCTGGCCTACTTTTTATAAAATAAACACACTAAAAAAGGAAGAATAACAAAAAAAATTATTAGGATAGAAATGCAGGAATGCACAAAGCGACCGATGAGAAGTTGGCCACTACTTTCCAGCCACGGATTTTGGCGCCTCCACCATCGCCCGATTTTCAATGAATAATAAATTATTATCAACTGGCTGAAACCACAACATATTTTTGGCACAATTGAATCCCTGAACAGCTAGGAAAAAAATACAAATAATCTATTTACAGTTTACGTTAAAATTTTCCGATAAAATGACTTTTTCGGACGACATGTTTAAAAAAAATCATAACTTCTGTTTGGACAAGGAAACCCTGAAATTTCTCATCAAATATGAACTAAGCACACTCTAATTAACTATATTAAGCAATTTATTTTTAGTGGCACTCAAAAATTACGACTTGGTATGACTTTGAAAGTGACATATATTCCCAGCCACGGATCGGACGAAATGTTTAAAAAAATCATAACTTCTGTTTGGACAAGGAAACCCTAAAATTACTCATCAAATATGAACTAAGCACACTCTAATTAACAATATTAAGCAATTTATTTATAGTGGCACTCATAAATTACGACTTGGTATGACTTTAAATCTGGCATATATTCCCAGCCACGGGTCGAACGAAATGTTTAAAAAAATCATATCTTCTGTTTGGACAAGGAAACCCTAAAATTTCTCATCAAATATAAACTAAGCACACTCTAATTAACAATTTTAAGCAATTTATTATTAGTGGCACTCAAAAATTACGCCTTGGTATGACTTTGAAAGTGACATATATTCCCAGCCACGGATCGGACGAAATGTTTAAAAAAATCATAACTTCTGTTTGGACAAGGAAACCCTAAAATTTCTCATCAAATATGAACTAAGCACACTCTAATTAACAATATTAAGCAATTTCTTTATAGTGGCACTCATAAATTACGACTTGGTATGACTTTAAATCTGGCATATATTCCCAGCCACGGATCGAACGAAATATTTAAAAAAATCATAACTTCTGTTTGGACAAGGAAACCCTAAAATTTCTCATCAAATATAAACTAAGCACACTCTAATTAACAATTTTAAGCAATTTATTTTTAGTGGCACTCAAAAATTACGACTTGGTATGACTTTGAAAGTGACATATATTCCCAGCCACGGATCGGACGAAATGTTTAAAAAAATCATAACTTCTGTTTGGACAAGGAAACCCTAAAATTACTCATCAAATATGAACTAAGCACACTCTAATTAACAATATAAAGCAATTTATTTATAGTGGCACTCATAAATTACGACTTGGTATGACTTTAAATCTGGCATATATTCCCAGCCACGGGTCGAACGAAATGTTTAAAAAAATCATATCTTCTGTTTGGACAAGGAAACCCTAAAATTTCTCATCAAATATAAACTAAGCACACTCTAATTAACAATTTTAAGCAATTTATTATAAGTGGCACTCAAAAATTACGCCTTGGTATGACTTTGAAAGTGACATATATTCCCAGCCACGGATCGGACGAAATGTTTAAAAAAATCATAACTTCTGTTTGGACAAGGAAACCCTAAAATTTCTCATCAAATATGAACTAAGCACACTCTAATTAACAATATTAAGCAATTTCTTTATAGTGGCACTCATAAATTACGACTTGGTATGACTTTAAATCTGGCATATATTCCCAGCCACGGATCGAACGAAATATTTAAAAAAATCATAACTTCTGTTTGGACAAGGAAACCCTAAAATTTCTCATCAAATATAAACTAAGCACACTCTAATTAACAATTTTAAGCAATTTATTTTTAGTGGCACTCAAAAATTACGACTTGGTATGACTTTGAAAGTGACATATATTCCCAGCCACGGATCGGACGAAATGTTTAAAAAAATCATAACTTCTGTTTGGACAAGGAAACCCTAAAATTACTCATCAAATATGAACTAAGCACACTCTAATTAACAATATTAAGCAATTTATTTATAGTGGCACTCATAAATTACGACTTGGTATGACTTTAAATCTGGCATATATTCCCAGCCACGGGTCGAACGAAATGTTTAAAAAAATCATATCTTCTGTTTGGACAAGGAAACCCTAAAATTTCTCATCAAATATAAACTAAGCACACTCTAATTAACAATTTTAAGCAATTTATTATTAGTGGCACTCAAAAATTACGCCTTGGTATGACTTTGAAAGTGACATATATTCCCAGCCACGGATCGGACGAAATGTTTAAAAAAATCATAACTTCTGTTTGGACAAGGAAACCCTAAAATTACTCATCAAATATGAACTAAGCACACTCTAATTAACAATATTAAGCAATTTATTTATAGTGGCACTCATAAATTACGACTTGGTATGACTTTAAATCTGGCATATATTCCCAGCCACGGGTCGAACGAAATGTTTAAAAAAATCATATCTTCTGTTTGGACAAGGAAACCCTAAAATTTCTCATCAAATATAAACTAAGCACACTCTAATTAACAATTTTAAGCAATTTATTATTAGTGGCACTCAAAAATTACGCCTTGGTATGACTTTGAAAGTGACATATATTCCCAGCCACGGATCGGACGAAATGTTTAAAAAAATCATAACTTCTGTTTGGACAAGGAAACCCTAAAATTTCTCATCAAATATGAACTAAGCACACTCTAATTAACAATATTAAGCAATTTCTTTATAGTGGCACTCATAAATTACGACTTGGTATGACTTTAAATCTGGCATATATTCCCAGCCACGGATCGAACGAAATATTTAAAAAAATCATAACTTCTGTTTGGACAAGGAAACCCTAAAATTTCTCATCAAATATAAACTAAGCACACTCTAATTAACAATTTTAAGCAATTTATTTTTAGTGGCACTTAAAAATTACGACTTGGTATGACTTTGAAAGTGACATATATTCCCAGCCACGGATCGGACGAAATGTTTAAAAAAATCATAACTTCTGTTTGGACAAGGAAACCCTAAAATTACTCATCAAATATGAACTAAGCACACTCTAATTAACAATATTAAGCAATTTATTTTTAGTGGCACTCATAAATTACGACTTGGTATGACTTTAAATCTGGCATATATTCCCAGCCACGGGTCGAACGAAATGTTTAAAATAATCATATCTTCTGTTTGGACAAGGAAACCCTAAAATTTCTCATCAAATATAAACTAAGCACACTCTAATTAACAATTTTAAGCAATTAATTTTTAGTGGCACTCCAAAATTACGACTTGGTATGACTTTGAAAGTGACATATATTCCCAGCCACGGATCGGACGAAATGTTTAAAAAAATCATAACTTCTGTTTGGACAAGGAAACCCTAAAATTTCTCATCAAATATGAACTAAGCACACTCTAATTAACAATTTTAAGCAATTAATTTTTAGTGGCACTCAAAAATTACGACTTGGTATGACTTTGAAAGTGACATATATTCCCAGCCACGGATCGGACGAAATGTTTTAAAAAAAATAACTTCTGTTTGGACAAGGAAACCCTAAAATTTCTCATCAAATATGAACTAAGCACACTCTAATTAACAATATTAAGCAATTTATTTTTAGTGGCACTCAAAAATTACGACTTGGTATGACTTTGAAAGTGACATATATTCCCAGCCACGGATCGGACGAAATGTTTAAAAAAATCATAACTTCTGTTTGGCCAAGGAAACCCTAAAATTACTCATCAAATATGAACTAAGCACACTCTAATTAACAATATCAAGCAATTTATTTATAGTGGCACTCATAAATTACGACTTGGTATGACTTTAAATCTGGCATATATTCCCAGCCACGGGTCGAACGAAATGTTTATAAAAATCATATCTTCTGTTTGGACAAGGAAACCCTAAAATTTCTCATCAAATATAAACTAAGCACACTCTAATTAACAATTTTAAGCAATCTATTTTTAGTGGCACTCAAAAATTACGACTTGGTATGACTTTGAAAGTGACATATATTCCCAGCCACGGATCGGACGAAATGTTTAAAAAAATCATAACTTCTGTTTGGACAAGGAAACCCTAAAATTTCTCATCAAATATTAACTAAGCACACTCTAATTAACAATTTGAAGCAATTTATTTTTAGTGGCACTCAAAAATTACGACTTGGTATGACTTTGAAAGTGACATATATTCCCAGCCACGGATCGGACAAAATGTTTAAAAAAATCATAACTTCTGCTTGGACAAGGAAACCCTAAAATTTCTCATCAAATATGAACTAAGCACACTCTAATTAACAATATTAAGCACTTTATTTATAGTGGCACTTATAAATTCCGACTTGGTATGACTTTAAATCTGGCATATATTCCCAGCCACGGATCGAAGGAAATATTTAAAAAAATCATAACTTCTGTTTGGACAAGGAAACCCTAAAATTTCTCATCAAATATAAACTAAGCACACTCTAATTAACAATTTTAAGCAATTTATTTTTAGTGGCACTCAAAAATTACGACTTGGTATGACTTTGAAAGTGACATATATTCCCAGCCACGGATCGGACTAAATGTTTAGAAAAATTATAACTTCTGTTTGGACAACGAAACCCTAAAATTTCTCATCAAATATGAACCAAGCACACTCTAATGAACAATTTTAAGCAATTTAATTTTAGTGGCACTCATAAATTACGACTTGGCATGACTTTAAAAGATCGGATGAAATTAAAGAAAAAAATCATAACTTCTGTTTGAACAGGGAACATTTTACAAGAGTATTTTTATTCTCCTCGTTAAACTGCATTACTTTGCTAACCGTTTCTATTATTATTTTTTTTAAATAAGTCAAGTTTCTGTCGCTGTTATAGTAGCCGAGATTCCCATAGTGAAAACTCACCATAATCCCGACTTTAAATTAGTTCGTGTAAAAAATGAAAAATGATAAGAGTAGACTCTAAGTTATAGGAATTTATATATTATTTATATTATTTTTTACTAAACACTCCTGTGTAAAATTGGAGGTTTATTATATAATGGAAAAGTATTCGGAATGTTACCAGAAAATAGAAAAAAATACGGTATTCGAGAGGCCCACTTGAAAAGGATATTATTAATGATAAAATAATACACAGAATTGAAGTGGATCACTTATTGAGGCGATATTTATCTTTTTTTTTTCGGATTTTGATGTGCATGCACATTTATTACAACATCATTCATTTATAAGAGGCAAAGTGTACGTTAGCCAGTTTGAGTAATTTACTGAAAACGAATTCATTCTTGTTGTAATCGTTAGATTGATCACATCGATTTTAATCTAGTGCCAGATATTGCTACAAGAATTCTCTTATTAAGTTAAGTATTTTTCTTTGTTTATTGCATGAGTTTATTATTGATTGCCTTATCAGATATATTTTGGATTAAGTTCATTTACAAGCATTTTTTAAAAATTTGTTTATAATGGCCAAAACAATTGATGATCTGGCCGAGTTTTTCGTAGGAAAAATTTCAGATCGTTTTATAGTGACGATAAAATTTTCAAATCCAATAATTAAAACGGCCAGTACTTTTCTATACAATGACGATTCTGATTTATCTAAAAAAAAAGTATACTCAATGATTAAGCGAAATGTGTCATATATTCGGCATCAGATGCAGTTAATCTCTTCTGTTGAAAATAAAGATATTAAAAATGATAATAATATTGAAAAAGATGAGATGACAAACCTATATTAACAATTTTAAGCAATTTATTTTTAGTGGCACTCAAAAATTACGACTTGGTATGACTTTGAATGTGACATATATTCCCAGCCACGGATCGGACGAAATGTTTAAAAAAATCATAACTTCTGTTTGGACAAGGAAACCCTAAAATTTCTCATCAAATATGAACTAAGCACACTCTAATGAACAATTTTAAGCAATTTAATTTTAGTGGCACTCATAAATTACGACTTGGCATGACTTTAAAAGATCGGATGAAATTAAAGAAAAAAATCATAACTTCTGTTTGAACAGGGAACATTTTACAAGAGTATTTTTATTCTCCTCGTTAAACTGCACTACTTTGCTAACCGTTTCTATTATTATTTTTTTTATATATAAGTCAAGTTTCTGTAGCTGTTATAGTAGCCGAGATTCCCATAGTGAAAACTCACCATAATCCCGACTTTAAATTAGTTCGTGTAAAAAATGAAAAATGATAAGAGTAGACTCTTAGTTGTGATTTTTTTAAACATTCCGTCCGATCCTTGGCTGGGAATATATGTCAGATTTAAAGTCATACCAAGTCGTAATTTATGAGTGCCACTATAAAGAAATTGCTTAATATTGTTAATTAGAGTGTGCTTAGTTCATATTTGATGAGAAATTTTAGGGTTTCCTTGTCCAAACAGAAGATATGATTTTTTTAAACATTTCGTTCGACCCGTGGCTGGGAATATATGCCAGATTTAAAGTCATACCAAGTCGTAATTTATGAGTGCCACTATAAATAAATTGCTTAATATTGTTAATTAGAGTGTGCTTAGTTCATATTTGATGAGTAATTTTAGGGTTTCCTTGTCCAAACAGAAGTTATGATTTTTTTAAACATTTCGTCCGATCCGTGGCTGGGAATATATGTCACATTCAAAGTCATACCAAGTCGTAATTTTTGAGTGCCACTAAAAATAAATTGCTTAAAATTGTTAATTAGAGTGTGCTTAGTTTATATTTGATGAGAAATTTTAGGGTTTCCTTGTCCAAACAGAAGATATGATTTTTTTAAACATTTCGTTCGACCCGTGGCTGGGAATATATGCCAGATTTAAAGTCATACCAAGTCGTAATTTATGAGTGCCACTATAAATAAATTGCTTAATATTGTTAATTAGAGTGTGCTTAGTTCATATTTGATGAGTAATTTTAGGGTTTCCTTGTCCAAACAGAAGTTATGATTTTTTTAAACATTTCGTCCGATCCGTGGCTGGGAATATATGTCACATTCAAAGTCATACCAAGTCGTAATTTTTGAGTGCCACTAAAAATAAATTGCTTAAAATTGTTAATTAGAGTGTGCTTAGTTTATATTTGATGAGAAATTTTAGGGTTTCCTTGTCCAAACAGAAGTTATGATTTTTTTTAAACATTTCGTTCGATCCGTGGCTGGGAATATATGTCACTTTCAAAGTCATACCAAGTCGTAATTTTTGAGTGCCACTAAAAATAAATTGCTTAATATTGTTAATTAGAGTGTGCTTAGTTTATATTTGATGAGAAATTTTAGGGTTTCCTTGTCCAAACAGAAGATATGATTTTTTTAAACATTTCGTTCGACCCGTGGCTGGGAATATATGCCAGATTTAAAGTCATACCAAGTCGTAATTTATGAGTGCCACTATACATAAATTGCTTAATATTGTTAATTAGAGTGTGCTTAGTTCATATTTGATGAGTAATTTTAGGGTTTCCTTGTCCAAACAGAAGTTATGATTTTTTTAAACATTTCGTCCGATCCGTGGCTGGGAATATATGTCACATTCAAAGTCATACCAAGTCGTAATTTTTGAGTGCCACTAAAAATAAATTGCTTAAAATTGTTAATTAGAGTGTGCTTAGTTTATATTTGATGAGAAATTTTAGGGTTTCCTTGTCCAAACAGAAGTTATGATTTTTTTAAACATTTCGTTCGACCCGTGGCTGGGAATATATGCCAGATTTAAAGTCATACCAAGTCGTAATTTATGAGTGCCACTATAAAGAAATTGCTTAATATTGTTAATTAGAGTGTGCTTAGTTCATATTTGATGAGAAATTTTAGGGTTTCCTTGTCCAAACAGAAGTTATGATTTTTTTTAAACATTTCGTCCGATCCGTGGCTGGGAATATATGTCACTTTCAAAGTCATACCAAGTATTAATTTTTGAGTGCCACTAAAAATAAATTGCTTAAAATTGTTAATTAGAGTGTGCTTAGTTTATATTTGATGAGAAATTTTAGGGTTTCCTTGTCCAAACAGAAGATATGATTTTTTTAAACATTTCGTTCGACCCGTGGCTGGGAATATATGCCAGATTTAAAGTCATACCAAGTCGTAATTTATGAGTGCCACTATAAATAAATTGCTTAATATTGTTAATTAGAGTGTGCTTAGTTCATATTTGATGAGTAATTTTAGGGTTTCCTTGTCCAAACAGAAGTTATGATTTTTTTAAACATTTCGTCCGATCCGTGGCTGGGAATATATGTCACTTTCAAAGTCATACCAAGTCGTAATTTTTGAGTGCCACTAAAAATAAATTGCTTAATATAGTTAATTAGAGTGTGCTTAGTTCATATTTGATGAGAAATTTCAGGGTTTCCTTGTCCAAACAGAAGTTATGATTTTTTTAAACATGTCGTCCGAAAATTTCATTTTATCGGAAAATTTTAACGTAAACTGTAAATAGATTATTTGTATTTTTTTCCTAGCTGTTCAGGAATTCAATTGTGCCAAAAATATGTTGTGGTTTCAGCCAATTGATAATAATTTATTATTCATTGAAAATCGGGCGATGGTGGAGGCGCCAAAATCCGTGGCTGGAAAGTCGTGGCCAACTTCTCATCGGTGACTTGGTATGACTTTAAATCTGACATATATCCCAGCCAAGGATCGGACGGAATGTTTAAAAAATCATAACTTTTGTTTGGACAAGGAAATCCTAAAATTTCTCATCAAATATGAATTAAGTACACTCTAATTAACAATATTAAGCAATTGTAAAGTGACATATATTCCCAGCCACGGATCGGACAAAATATTTAAAAAAATCACAACTAATGTTTGGATAAGGAAACCATAAAAATTCTTAGCGGATGTGAACTAAGCACACTCCAGTTATCAATATTGAATAATTTGTTGGTGTGTATATTTTATTGTGTTTCGATCTTCTACGATCTCTTCAGTGTGATATATCCAATTAAAGGAAATCGCAGACATGCGCTTTTTAAAAATTATTATACTATTTACTTAGTAAAATAATTTCAAAAAAGCAGATTTAGGTTTTCTGAATAGATATACTGGGTATTTCATAATTTGGAGTGTCGCCTTGGGAATTTCGCTTATTATAAGAAATAGATTGCCAGTAAAGTGTTGGTGATTTTTTTGCTGATTACTATTCCGATAAAAGGTACGAGGTAACTCTTAGCTTTAATTATTCTAAGGAAAGTCAACTATTTGTTGTATTTAATGCAACCACGGAAAGTGAGAAAATATTTAATTGCAATCTAGAGACAAGAATGTGTTACTCTTCATCAAATTAAGAAGATAAATCTAATATAAACTAACCAACACTGCAAACTTCACAAAGGTAATTTGAATTTGTAATTTTTATAAATATACAAGAGTTGTGATAAAAATAGCCACAGTTTCGACACATGGTTTCGTTAGTATTGCCGCCACATTTTCTACAATTATTTTTGGTCATTGTTGACGAATTAATTATTACTGACTTTAAGTACTTTCGATAAATTTCAGGATTAAAATTGTGAGATATTGTAATATTGCGGATTATACATTCTGCATAATATATAATAAATATTCCGCAATTCCAACCATCAGTTTGTGTTGGGTATGTGATTTTAGACAAAGGGATACGGTTAGAGACAATATTTTTAATCTTATGCCAGTACAAATTTCTATAATGACTTTTGGTTGAATTGGGATAAAAAAACTGAAGTCCTTCTGGATTTGTGTAAATCAACATCCAGTGATTATTTTCGAAAACCGGCATGATAAAATTAGTATTTCGTACTTGATTACTTTGCTTGAATATTGAGCTGGCTTCGTGTTCTAAAAAAACGTGTATGGATGGATTGTGTGACGAAAATATTTTTAATATATAATCTATTATAAAGTTGTCTAACCACATATCGTTGGATGTTGAATGTAAATTCAAAGTATTGTAACTACTATAATATAATATTTCTTGGCCATACATAGTCACGACATAATCTTTTGTAGAGTTCAATTTTGGAATCTCGTCATATTTAATTAACTCGTAATAATTGTCTTTAAGCGTCAAGTTCTGATTTACATCACTTGCATCAAACATTTGTTTTGTGAATGCTTTTTTAAAATATGAATGTTTATTTTTCCTTCTTTTATTCCATTGTTCTTCTACAACATCTATATTTCTTTTCCTTGCGCAACCCTCTCTTGGAATTTCTAATTTTAATTCTCTATGTGCAGAAATAATATATTTTCTAACTATTCTAACAAAGCGGGAACATTTTTGTCGAAGGTTTCCATTCAAGATATTATTTTTTAATAAACCAAACCAATTTTCTACATTTGCATTACTGCATCGTTCTCCGAAAACACCCGCCCATAGAGGGATATATGGAATGTAGTTTTTTAAAATTAGTTCGCCCAAAGTCTTAGAATAATAATCATTAAGGGTGCCACTATTGCTTTGTAATCTAATTAATTCTTTGACGTCTGTTAAAACGTTATCAAATTTCTGGTAAAATTTGTTATCTTTATAAAACAAGTTTTGATGTTTGATTGCAAGTTGTAAATCAAACTCTTGATGGTCATCTTCCAAATCTTTATTATAAATACAATTTAATAAATATTGTTTTGATTCTATTAAAAGTTTGTGCTCTTACTTTGAGTTGCAAATTATAAAAATGCATCTAATTATGTTTGACACAGTTTCAAAGCAATTGATGTCATATATTGATGCCAAGACTTTCTTATAAAAAGTGCCTATAGATTTATTGGGCGAGATGATGTGTGTATTAACATCCTTACACATGATCTTCATTAAATGAGCACAACATAATTTTAAAGTTACATTATCATCCTCTTTATTTTCATTTGTAATTGAGTTGAACTTGGAATTACAGTATGATAGTAAAGAGGAGTTATTAAAAACTTCGCATGTAGCATTTATTATGGCTAAACTGAAATCAGAAACAATTGTTTTAACTGGTGGCCAACAAACATTATTCTTTTTACAAAAACTTTTATAGGCAGAAAGCCACAATGATATTCCTTCAGTATCATGTACAGATGAGACCATTTCAAGAACAGGTAATATTCTATGATTGCGTGTTTTGATAACACCACAATAATATAGAATTCTCTTATTATTACTAATTTTTCTAACAACTGATCCAGTTGCATCTATATATAATGTTATTTGATTGGTGGAATTTTCTGCATATTTATAAAGATATAACTGCTCTTTACTGTAAATATATACCTGGAAAGGACTAAGCACACGCCTAATATAATTTTTATTATCTAGGTACATTAGATGCATATCCCACGCATCATTTTTTGATCGATCATTGTATGCCATTGTCTCTGTTTTAACTTTTCTATATACCGATTCGGACTTTATGTTCCCAAGGTTCTTTGACAACTCCATTAATTTTATATTTGTGTTATTAATATCGGTACTTCTTATATTGAGTGCTGTACTATATTTTAATTTATGACCTAACGCAATTCGTTCCAGCCCTTTAACATGACTTGTACACTTGTGACTATGCGAAAAATTTAAATGTGAACTCAATACTGTAAATAATAATTTATCATGATTTCTTAAACATTTCAATTTAAACTTTTTACATCCAATAAACCCACAATTGGCATAAATATTGATATTATATTTTGTGTAATTACATGACTTTATATTAATTAAGCAAGTATTGTTGACCTTTTTAATGAGTTGTTTAATTAACAAAGGATACACAAAAGAATTTAATTTATTTTTTGATTTGTCGAAAATGGAAGTCATTAGATTCTCACTAACTGTGATATTGCCCTCGGTAAAATTATAGTCATAGTTCAAAATTGTCGCAGGATATATGTTTTTACTTCCAGGCGGAAGTACTTGATTGGATTGCATAGGAAGGATTTCCATTTGATAAGGCAGATGTGGAAGCTCATTTGAAACATCAAGAGTTGTATTAGTAACGTCTGTTATGCTATTATCAAATGATTCAACGTTAGCACTATCCGGGACTTTAATAAAATCATTAAGTAAAATATCCGATACATCTTTATCAATATTTATATCCACTGACTCGTTATTTATTATACTAACCGGATATAGGCTTGTCATCTCATCTTTTTCAATATTATTATCATTTTTAATATCTTTATTTTCAACAGAAGAGATTAACTGCATCTGATGCCGAATATATGACACATTTCGCTTAATCATTGAGTATACTTTTTTTTTAGATAAATCAGAATCGTCATTGTATAGAAAAGTACTGGCCGTTTTAATTATTGGATTTGAAAATTTTATCTTCACTATAAAACGATCTGAAATTTTTCCCACGAAAAACTCGGCCAGATCATCAATTGTTTTGGCCATTATAAACAAATTTTAAAAAAATGCTTGTAAATGAACTTAATCCAAAATATATCTGATAAGGCAATCAATAATAAACTCATGCAATAAACAAAGAAAAATACTTAACTTAATAAGAGAATTCTTGTAGCAATATCTGGCACTAGATTAAAATCGATGTGATCAATCTAACGATTACAACAAGAATGAATTCGTTTTCAGTAAATTACTCAAACTGGCTAACGTACACTTTGCCTCTTATAAATGAATGATGTTGTAATAAATGTGCATGCACATCAAAATCCGAAAAAAATTGATAAATATCGCCTCAATAAGTGATCCAATTCAATTCTGTGTATTATTTTATCATTAATAATATCCTTTTCAAGTGGGCCTTTCGAATACCGTATTTTTTTCTATTTTCTGGTAACATTCCGAATACTTTTCCATTATATAATAAACCTCCAATTTTACACAGGAGTGTTTAGTAAAAAATAATATAAATAATATATAAATTCCTATAACTTAGAGTCTACTCTTATCATTTTTCATTTTTTACACGAACTAATTTAAAGTCGGGATTATGGTGAGTTTTCACTATGGGAATCTCGGCTACTATAACAGCTACAGAAACTTGACTTATTTAAAAAAAAAAAATAATAGAAACGGTTAGCAAAGTAGTGCAGTTTAACGAGGAGAATAAAAATACTCTTGTAAAATGTTCCCTGTTCAAACAGAAGTTATGATTTTTTTCTTTAATTTCATCCGATCTTTTAAAGTCATGCCAAGTCGTAATTTATGAGTGCCACTAAAATTAAATTGCTTAAAATTGTTCATTAGAGTGTGCTTAGTTCATATTTGATGCGAAATTTTAGGGTTTCCTTGTCCAAACAGAAGTTATGATTTTTTTTAAACATTCCGTCCGATCCGTGGCTGGGAATATATGTCACTTTCAAAGTCATGCCAAGTCGTAATTTATGATTGCCACTATAAATAAATTGCTTAATATTGCTAATAAGAGTGTGCTTAGTTCATATCTGATGAGAAATTTTAGGGTTTCCTTGTCCAAACAGAAGTTATGATTTTTTTAAACATTCCGTCCGATCCGTGGCTGGGAATATATGTCACTTTCAAAGTCATGCCAAGTCGTAATTTATGAGTGCCACTATAAATAAATTGCTTAATATTGGTAACTAGAGTGTGCTTAGTTCATATTTGATGCGAAATTTTAGGGTTTCCTTGTCCAAACAGAAGTTATGATTTTTTTAAACATTTCGTTCGATCCGTGGCTGGGAATATATGTCACTTTCAAAGTCATACCAAGTCGTAATTTTTGAGTGCCACTAAAAATAAATTGCTTAAAATTGTTAATTAGAGTGGTTTCCTTGTCCAAACAGAAGTTATGATTTTTTTAAATATTTCGTTCGATCCGTGGCTGGGAATATATGCCAGATTTAAAGTCATACCAAGTCGTAATTTATGAGTGCCACTATAAATAAAGTCCTTAATATTGTTAATTAGAGTGTGCTTAGTTCATATTTGATGAGAAATTTTAGGGTTTCCTTGTTCAAACAGAAGTTATGATTTTTTTAAATATTTCGTTCGATCCGTTACAGGGAATATATGCCAGATTTAAAGTCATACCAAGTCGTAATTTATGAGTGCCACTATAAATAAAGTCCTTAATATTGTTAATTAGAGTGTGCTTAGTTCATATTTGATGAGAAATTTTAGGGTTTCCTTGTCCAAACAGAAGTTATGATTTTTGTAAATATTTCGTTCGATCCGTTACTGGGAATATATGCCAGATTTAAAGTCATACCAAGTCGTAATTTATGAGTGCCACTATAAATAAAGTGCTTAATATTGTTAATTAGAGTGTGCTTAGTTCATATTTGATGAGAAATTTTAGGGTTTCCTTGTCCAAACAGAAGTTATGATTTTTTTAAACATTTCGTCCGATCCGTGGCTGGGAATATATGTCACTTTCAAAGTCATACCAAGTCGTAATTTTTGAGTGCCACTAAAAATAAATTGCTTAATATAGTTAATTAGAGTGTGCTTAGTTCATATTTGATGAGAAATTTTAGGGTTTCCTTGTCCAAACAGAAGTTATGATTTTTTTTAAACATGTCGTCCGAAAAATTCATTTTATCGGAAAATTTTAACGTAAACTGTAAATAGATTATTTGTATTTTTTCCTAGCTGTTCAGGAATTCAATTGTGCCAAAAATATGTTGTGGTTTCAGCCAATTGATAATAATTTATTATTCATTGAAAATAGGGCGATGGTGGAGGCGCCAAAATCCGTGGCTGGAAAGTCGTGGCCAACTTGTCATCGGTCACAAAGCGCGCATAATAAATTCACAAAAAAGACAATTAAAAACATTCTAAATTCGGTAATGCTAGTTAGCAACACTTAGGTAAAAATAATAAAATAAACAATCAAAAATAGGTACATGAAAAAACACGGGTAAACACCAAATATATGGCAAACCAAGACTAAATATATTTTCGTTCATTCAACAAAACTAATCACTAAAAGAATATGAAAAGAAATAAATATTCTGTGCAAAATGCACAGAAATAATGACCAAAAAAAAAAATTTATAAAAAAATAAATTGAAACCAAAATATTAACGGAAAAAAAGACATAAGTTAGGAATGATGACGAATTCATTTTCAAGAGCGAGCCATTACTTACTCATGAAATAAATAAACATCTGTATCCAGAAATTCTAGTAAGCATAAAATGAAAGGTACAGACGTTTAACGTTCAAGAGAGCGCAAAGACGTATATGCCAGCAGAAAAGACAAAATTATTAGCATGTGATACTCATAGTAAACGAAAACAGAAACAGGTTTCGAAAAAATAAAATCAAATAAATAGATATATAATGTTGGATCGAATATTATAACACCGATAAAGCATTATTTAAATCAAGTGTCGTAGCGCAGGTAGTAGCGCACCGGACTCTTAATTGAGAAGTGCGGGTTCGATTCCATTCCCCGGTTGCTGTGTTAATATTTCTAATTAATTTATTTTTAATTATATTCAATTATATAATTAAACGGGGAAAGTACTATGATGGACACATCACCATTTTTGTTCTTTAGTATACACTAAAGATGAGAGAAGCAGTTAATTTTCAATAATGGTGATAACTAGTTATTTTTAACGTTATTTTATTTAACAGCTGTTACTAAATAGTATTAATTTTAATAAAGATTTATAATATTTCATTTCATATTAGCTATTTATGTATTTACTAAATATATAAATAGCTAATATGAAATGAAATATTATACATTTTTATTAAAATCTCTATATTATAAATTATATTATATTATATTATAACCGGCTCATTAGTAATTTTTTCTCGGCCCTGCCAAGACCCTGCCTATATCCTTTTTTTAATAAATGCTGTCTCACTTTGCACAAAACAGAATACAAAAATAGTGTGATCGTTCAATGATCGATCCGCTCAAAAAGATCATTGCTCGAGCCGCACAACCTGATCAATCCACTTGTGCCGATCGATATGACCAATCTGATCGAGCCGATTGATCACATCGATCAGCACGACCCGTTCGCACAGATCGAACCGCCCCCAAGATCGAGTCGCTCGAAAAGATAGAGCCGTCCGAAAAGATCGAGTCGTCGAAAAGATCAAGCCGATCGAGCGGTCTGAAATGATCGATCCGGTCGAACAGATCGATCCGATCGAAAAGATCGATCCGATCGTAAAGATCGATCCGATCGAAAAGATCGATCCGATCGAAAAGATCGATCCGATCGAAATGATCGATCCGATCGAAAAGATCGATCCGCTCAAAGAGATCGAGCAGATCGATCACTTTGCAAGGATCGATCAGTCGATCTTTTTTGATCGATCTTGCCCATCACTACTAATAACTGAAATTTTAGGGCTTAATATGAAGGGTTGTAATAATATTGGGGCAGTACAATGTCAACTAGGCTGCAGTGCATCCGGATCCGAAAGGAAGACGGCCCCCACAGGAAAAAAAAATATGAAGGGTGTCTCAAAATGATCTGACATTTTAATTTAATAACAAAAAATATGATTTATTGGAAAAGTACGAATGTTTTTATTTTAATATAAGGTACAAACATGGAGGTTAACTGTGGAACACAATTTTCGATAAATGGGCGCCTCGGCCTTGTTTGCAAGCGGTCATTCTTTTGACAACATTTTCAATGACATTTTGGCATAATTGCGGACTAATTTCATTAATGGTGCGTCTAATTTCTTCCTTGAGCTCCGGAATGGTCTGCGGATCATTGGCATACACTTTTCCTTTCAGAAAACCCCAAAGAAAGAAGTCTAATGGCGTCAAATCGCACGATCTTGGTGGCCAATTCACATCGCCGCGGCGCGAAATAATAGTACCATGGAACTTTGTCTGCAATTACTGCATTGTTTTGTTCGCGGTGTAACAGGTTGCACCATCTTGTTGAAAGAATATGCCTTCCAAGTCCATACCGTTCAATTCATTCCATAAAAAGTTGGTTATCATGTCATGATAACGAACACTATTGACGGTAACCGCAGCATTCTCGAAAAAGTACGGCCCAATCACTTCTCCAACCTAAAATCCGCACCAAACAGTGACTCGTGGATGCATAGGAAGCTGTTGGATCACTTGTGGATTTTTTGGTTCCCCAAATTCTACAGTTCTGTTTATTCACGTATCCATTAAGTTGAAAATGTGCCTCATCGCTGAAGATGATTTTCTTCGAAAAATCCAATTGGCGAATGTACAGCGCTGCGCATGGTCTGCTGGTTGCAAGTTTTGTATCAAATGCAGTTCTTTAGTCATAACTTGCTGCGCAGGGCATCTTGAAACGTCCAATTGCTGAGCACGATGGCGAATCGAGGTGGAAGGACTTTCGTCAACACTCGCAGTCACTGCGGCTATGTTTTCAATCGACCCACCGCACACTGGGCCGAATTACAAATTTACGACGACAAAAATAAAATGCTGTTCAAAAACATCTTTTTACCTCACATATTACCTTAGGATGCCATCCTGATGATCTTAATGTTAAAATTAATCTATATTAGATATACAGGGTGTTTCACATAAAGTGTTGCAGATCCATAAGTCAAAATCTATGCGTCGTATGAAAAAAGGTTTAAATAAAAAGTTAATCGTTGCAGTTGAACTAACTAACCCTTCAAATATCAATCCCTCCAAGTCCCCCCTGTTATGGAGGCTAGGGGCAACTTCAGAATTTTAAAAGGGAACCCTCGTTTTTTACGGAATCAGATTCTACATTAAAAAATAGACACTTTTTATCTGAAACATTTTTTTCTGTTCTCTATTGATGGCGCTGTAGACGATAAAGCTCTTTCAATGTAGCTTAATGAAAATAAGGTGTTACAGGTTCATAGGTCAAGATCTACGCGTCATATTTAAAAATAATTTATATTGGAAAAAGTATATTTATTATAGAAATGATGAAATTGCGTTTTTTTTTTTTTTTTTAGCAAAATAACAAATTTAGGAGGAGTCAGAATCAATATCATCACTATCTTCTTCGTCATTATCTCTGATCACAGCATATGTAGTTTCTCGTGAAATTTGTTCATTGAGATAGTTGGGCATTCGAAGCATTCCTAATACTACCTCATTCAATTGTTTTTTCGTCTCTTTGGTTTTTTTTCTATAACTACTGATTAGAGGGTCTGATGATACAAGCAACCAGTGAAAAATGTCCGTATTTGTATCTAATCTTGACGTTTTCCTTGAGTGGTACTGTCTGAGCTGTTTATAACTTTTATGGCTTGCTTCTATAACGTCTTCTGAGAGGAGACCTACAGGCAGTGAAGCGATTTTATTATGTCAGCCCCATGCATCAATAACTTATGGACACTTGCACTCATTTTATACCATCCATAAAGTGTGGTCGCCAACTCCGCGGTCTTGAAACAATATATTTTAAATAGTCCTTCGTTGATATAATGACCACACGATATAACAGTAAGAATATTAGACATTCTTTCAATCAAATTTATATCTAAGCCTGTACGCATGCCAAACAGAAAGACCGAATTTATATGAGCTTTCGTCACAGGCCCTTTCTTTAATCTTTTTTAAATCGTTCATGATTGTGGGCGTGGCTTTGCATACATTACACGCCTGTGTCCTTTTTGTTTCAGTTAAGACGTTGACTGTTTTGCCATCTAACATGGTGCAAATGAGCACATGCCTAAACTGAATTGTTTTGTCTCCCAGGGTGATATTCGTTGGCTGCAAATTGCTCATTTGATATATAATTTCGTCGTATTCGTCTTTCGTATTTTCGCCATTTTCTTTTTTTAATTTAAATGAAATTGGACGGCAGTGTCTGGTGGAAGAAGCGGTGTGATTTTTCCAATATATATTTTTTATATAACTTTCATTCTTTTCGGATAATTCCAGGGGCACAATTGTACATAAAATTATATTAGAATCCGCATAAAATGTATTGTTAGTGAAGTTTTGCTCATATATACTGTGTCCTCCACTGCCATCTAGACCCCACTTATAAATAATTTCAAGAATGTTGTTAGTGCCGCCCATGTTTACGATAATAACTTGCGACTGAACTTGTGCAAGTCTTTGCACAGTATGGTCTAAAAGATCCGGCACCACAGCTTCGTTCTCAGATACTCTGACATTCAATGGGTAACATTTTTGTTTTGCTTCTGATACCACGTGATATGATGGATATATATCAGCCCCTCTAGATTTTGCTCCTAGCCGCATCGTTTTATAATCTTCTTTTGTCAGATGAAGATTAACTATGAGACCTAATACTTCTTCAGCACTGTATGGCCTTACATCCTTAGAAGACGATGAATTGTGAGCCTTTTTCATCATTTTCAAACGTTTAGGAGTTGCACTTAATGCAAGTCCCATTACCTTTGCCGCACTTCTTTTGCCCGATTTCACTAAACTTGATTTTGTAGCCGAACATAGATTTTCTAAACTTAGATTTGAAACAAGAGGCTTAAGTTTTCTCTGTTTGCTGCGATCAGAACTGAGTTCAAACATTTTTCTTGGCCTGCCTCGGCTCATCTTCGAAACAATGGGTTGTGCCATTGTAGGTGAATGTATGCCTGGGATTTTCAACTCAACACTGAGCCAATTTACGTTGTTATTGTTGAAACGTTCGCACATAGACTTACATTTACGCCATTTGGACAAAAGTTTGGTCACAAACACTTTTATGACATCTTTTATTTGTTTTAATAAAATGTCAGTTGGGTCATTTACACTAAACTTGTCCAACACGTATTGCACTAATCGTTCATTACACTTGAATGACGAAAACTGATAGAAATGTTCATCTCTTAATACTAAAAATAGTTCATTCCTATTTAATTTTCTTTCTTGTGTTATTTGACATTTCGCATTGCATACGCGACAAAACAAAAGCATTACTACTTGCCTACTAAAATTCAGTTGCCACTTATGCACACATTATTCCCTGCATAAATGCGACGAAAAACGAATCTTCGAAATAATTCGAAAACCACATGCTTTAGGAGTATAGTTGTTAATACTTTTTTGTAGGAAATCTTCCCTCCAATCGTAGCACGTGATAAAAAATGGGTCATTCCATCTAAAAAAATTGAATTACGAGATATTGAAGAGGGCACTTCGATATTGACATTGTAAGAACACTTATTATCAAAATTGACAGTTTCCAATGAATACACTCATAGAGGCATCCTCTAGGTACAAGTAGAGATATAAATCATATTTTTATCTTACTCTTAAGAGAAGTTCCAGATAGATTTCAAGATGTCCTTTAGAGGACAACATTTTAGAAATATTTTTTTTGCTTGAAAACTATAAGAGATAAGTGTAAATATGTTCGAATAAAATATGTTGCAATTTAAACGGGGAGTCCAAAAATTACTAATATATAGGGTGTTCTATTTAAAATAACAAATTTGGTGCTACCGGTGGAACCGGAAGTGATATAAAGTTGAATATATTTCACATGAGGAGAACTGATTCAACCGTATAACAAGGATTTTTTTCAAATTTTTAGTGCAACGGCAACCCCATAAACTTTTAATGAACGGTTTAGCTTAGACACCCTGTAGATCATTCAAAGTTCCAATGGAAGACTACTCCGAAAATCTCAATTCTCGAAGGCCATAGTTGAGGAGAATGAAACCCGTCACCACAATTTTCTAAAGTTAACATTTGTTTATGTCTAAAAAAAAATCATATTTCTTTTACAAATTAGTGAAATTGTGAGCCACTAAAGAGGGCATTTATAACATACTCATGCATTAAGATGTAAATTTTCAATATGATAGAATTTTCTGAGAAACATCGATGTTTTTTATATCAATATTTCTTGGAAAATTCTATTGTACCCAAAACTTAATGCTTTATCTGAAAGTAAATTCACTTATTTCGGTTTTATATTTTTTAAATTTTTAGATAAAGCATGAAGTTTTGTATACAATTGAATTTCCTGAGAAACATTTGAAAAAGATAAAAATAGTCATGTGTGTATGTGTATATGTTACGGGCAATGACGGTAATCCGGCCAATAACGTGAATGGCCGGTCCATAACGTGAATGCCCATCCTTATTGGAAATTCACGTCAATGACCAGCCAATAACGTGAATGCCCCCGTAATTTGGACAATGTTGATAATTTATAATTTAAGCGCGATGTTAACATCATTGTCCGGGCAATAACGTTATTGCCCACTACGCAGCGGCCAATGATGTAAATATGTGAAAACATTGAAAGTTACATAACCTAACATTCAATTTATAAATTATTTGTTCTTAGTGTTGTGTTGTGTTTATTTAAATTTTGTGTTTGTGGGACAAATTATATAAATGTAGCGATGGATTGTGATGAATTGCGACGTCGATTTACTGAGAATTTAGAAATAATTATAAAATCCAAACGCGATGACAATAAAGAGGCGAAGATTTTTCCATCAACAGCAGGTTCAAAAAAATCAATGAAACACTATAGACTGGTACGAAAATATGATGTGATGACAATAAACGAAAAAGACCGCCTAATTAAACCTGTTGCCGACAGTGCAAAATCTAAGGTGATATACTATGTAACGAATGACGAATTGTTTGATATTATTCATAATGCTCACTTGGCAACCGGACATGGTGGAAGAAATCGGTTGATTTTTGAAATAAATCAACATTACTGTAACATCACAAAGGAAACAATAATGATATACCTGCGGCTTTGCACTCAGTGTCAAAAAAAGAGTAGCACTCCAAGGAGAGGATTAGTTTCAAGACCCAGTTTACATTCTCATTTCAACTCACGTGTCCAGATTGATTTGATCGACATGCAATCTCAAAGTTACAACAACTATCGTTTTATTATGGTATACCAAGACCATTTAACAAAATTTGTGTTGCTTAAAGCTTTAAAATCCAAAAGAGTGGAAGAAGTCGCATTTAATTTATTAGAAATTTATACTACTTTTGGAGCACCCCTAATTCTGCATTCTGACAATGGCCGAGAGTTTGCAAATTCAGTTCTATTAGAATTGCATGCGATGTGGCCAGAGGTAAAAATTGTTCACGGGAAACCTAGGCACAGCCAGAGTCAAGGATCGTGCCAATAGAGATATTGAGGAAATGTTAGGGGCATGGATGGATGAAAATAAAACCAAAGACTGGCCTGCAGGAATCAAATTTATCCAGTTTAAGAATAACCGCGCACTACATTCAGGTAAGTGTTTACCTTATGTCGAGGAATTTGAAAAATCATCAATTACAATATATTTTTTACAAGGAATTGGAAGATCTCCATATGAAGCAATGTTCGGATGTTCTGCTAAAGTAGGACTTGCCTCAGCTGACATCCCACAAGACGAAATCGCCCATCTAGCTACTGAAGAAGATTTTGAAAGCATTCTAAAACAAATGGAAGGAGAGTTTAAAGACAATGAACATAGGAAAATAGAAAATGAAGAAGATAATATAGTTTCAGAAAACAATAAATTAGAACTTGAAAGTATATCGGTAGAAACTGAAAAATTAGCTGACTACAGTAAGTACATCTAATATTTTTAATTTATAATAGTAGTATAGCGACTTTCTTGTTGTTTTTGTTTATTAGATCCTCTGACCTTCAGCCATATATACCTGCCTACTAAATAAATATACTTAATAAGTATTACTTATGTTGAATTTTCTTGTAGGGTACAAGGACAGAATTGTTTGCGACCAGTGTTCCATAGTATTGCCACTTGGAGAAAAGGTTAATAATGATGCAAAGTGCATCAATTGCGAGCGTCAGAATAACATTGTCAATGAGCGTAATAGATCCAGAGAATTTTTAGGAAAACAAGCTACCAAAATGCTGAAAATATCAAACCAAAAATTTTCTGAGGTTGCTGTTGGAACTACGGTTCGTGTACCTATACCGGATGTAGACAGAGCTCGAGGTTCTCCCCGCAACGTTCTCGCTGTTGTTAGTAGTATGGAAGATGGTCTTTATAAGCTTGGTAAGTATGCAGTTAAACAATTTAAATCAGAAAATAATGTTGGGATTTTAGGTACAGCTCAGGGTGTTTTAAAGCATAAGTTCACCAGATCCGAGTTTAATCCCTGCGTTGAAAAACTAATTTTACTCGAGAACCTCAGCGATTTCGCAAAAAAGGAAATAACCCTAAGAGAAGCTGCAGCTGCAAATAGTATTTTAGGGGGCCAGGGTTACAAGCGTTGTCACTGTAAAGGTGGATGTAAAAATAATAAATGCGCATGTCGCGCAAAAAAGAAAATTTGTAAATCAAAGTGCCATGGTTCACTTTCTTGTCAAAACAAAAATGATGATTTATAAGCTGTATGTATGTTCTTTTTTTTCGAATAAACAGAATTAAAGATTTCATATTGTATAGTTTTAATATTCATTACGATATTTATATCATCAACGATATTGTCCGGCAGGTTTTGGTCATTCACGTTCATGGCCTGCCAAAGATGTTGATATGAGAAATATGAATAACATTGGCCGTTGACAACAGGCTATAACGTGAATGCCCGGTCTATAACGTTATTGGCTTGGAGAAATGGGCATTCACGTCAATGGCTGGCCATTAACGTGAATGCCTAATTATCGTCATTGACCGTAACATATATACAAGATTACTGCACTCGTAAAGATTTATGTAACATTCGTCAGCACACCAGTAAAACGAGCTTAGTGCGGTATTTTTAGACAGAACGACGTGATCGTCCGTTTTTACATTTATTTCCAGCTATGCTTCCCGTTTTGTAATTTCAAAACATAAACAGCACCAGAAAACACCATCACCTCCAACAAAGAATGAAAAACTGAAGTGGTCATGAATAAAATAAAGAAATATTAATGTCAATATGAAACAAAACACATCATCTCCTAACTGCAAATTTATTGGAAGAAGTTCCAATAAACTTATAAATAAATTAGTTCTATTTATAAGTTTATTGTGGTAGAATCAACACTCAAATGCATAGTGCTTCACGAGACGAATAGAAAGAAACTTGAGTGTGAGGAAATGGTGAGAATGACTAGTTATGAGAGGAAGTTATGGGATCTGGAGGAAGAGAGATTGGTGAAGGCGGTATAGGTGACGTGCGTGAATGGGAGAGAGGGTAGATGGAAGAGTGAGAGAAGGAGAATGTATGAGAGGGTGGGTTTACCGGAGGCGAAGGTGGATGCGTGGGTGAAGGAGGTGGAAGCACAGGAAAGGCAGGGGTGTATGGAGAGGAGTGAATACAATGATAGGTACGGGAAGTGGCAGGTGCAGGGGAGAATGCCGCGGCATTTAAAGGGGGGGATCGAGTAGAGAGGAAAGGGTAAAGCTGGCGAGGGCGAGGTGTGGGTCAGGGGAGAGAGGAAGGAAGGTGTGGATGGGGGAAGAGTATGGGAAGTGTGTAATGTGTGAGCGGGGGAGGGATACGTGATGTCATTTGCCGGAGGATTGCGAGGGCATGAAGGAGCAATAGGTGGGAGTATAGAAGGAGAGTGATGGGGCCGGAGTAAGGACGCTGTAGAAGTTAAGGGGAAAAGAGGAAAAGCAGGAGGAAGAGAGGGGCCTGCGATAGTGTGTAGATATAATGTAGAATTATGTCAATAAAGGTCTTTTTTTATAAGTTTATTGAAACTTCTTCCAATAAAATGATTTCTCAAAAAACTTAAAACTGGATAATAGCAAAATTGGAAAATTAGTGGACAGAATTGTTTCTCAAAAGCAAAGTGAATTTAAGCATAGGTAAAGAATATTAGTAGATACTCAATGTCCATCGTTCATCATGAAGTGGAGTGAGACGTATGCATCTGTACTGATGCAAATTTTGAAAAGTTTAATATGCAAGGTCAACGGCAGCCAGTAGTCCAAACATAAATATGTCAGGCATCCACAGATATAAGATAAATAAGCTGAGTCAACTCAATAAGCGCACTTAAAGCCAAGACAAGATTTCTGTTTTACGAATATCGTTTGTTTTTATATTTGTTACCGCTCTAATTTATTTCAAATTGACACGTCCATAAGTCTACTTTCTGTATTTTACTTCTTTGAACGAGTGCACACAGATGTCTCTCTGGTCGCGCAAACCTCAGGTTAGTCTCGAGGTGTTCCACCCGCTGCGCCTCAAAACTATCTATCTACTCTATGATCTAAGTTACCCAATTCTTGTCATTGAGGTGATAGTTTGAGCTACTTTAGTATAAAAAGTCACTAAGTACACAAACTATATAAGAAATGCCTAGATAGCACTTGATGAATTTTACTATGATAAACGTATATTTTGGTGGCTGGTGCATGTGTCTCACTTGCAGTGAAGTAAGAGAGACGACGTAGCTTGGTGTTGACACACTTTTCGCAATAACCACAATTATTACAATAATTATTAGTTTTGAGCAAGATCGAGTATCTCAAGGTCAGTTAATGATCGATCTGTTGAAGTATCGAGCCGATTGATCAGAAAATTAGTGATGAGAATAATCGATATATTTTAATAATCTTTTAAATTTGTAATAGAATTAATCAGGATGTTCTAAAACATAATATTTGCAAATGTTGAGTGATCGTCGGAGAAAAAAAAAAGTCTCACACGACATTTTTCAACTATCATTTCTTATCGATGACAAGTCATTACAGATAATCACTTCTATTAGTATATACTAATTTGTTAATTGCTAATTAGTACATCGATTGTTCTTATCAATGCAAGAGATCGAGCCGGTTGGAAAGACCGAGCCGATGAAAAACGGCTCAATCACATTCATCTTCTCCCTTAATAAAAACGTTAATGCAGTGGGGATCCGAGAAGGCTGCGATTCGGTCGCCTTGGCTTTTACATTGCTCTTATGGGAGAACATTTTCGAGAGGCCTTAAAAAATCGAAAAATTCATTACATCCACCTGTAATTCAAACTGAGCACAGATTCCGTCGCCCCTCGCACGGCCCACCAATTCCCCTCTCGATACGACCCTTTTTTCTATTTTTTTACATTTTTTGAAATTCTGACGTTTTAAACGTCAGGCAAAAACTCACTAGCCTCAATACTTTATACGCTGGTCTTGCTTCACACGGCACTTTTCGGGGTCGCGCATACCATCATTTCGATGGGATTTGACCTGGCCTTTCCAACGCGACACATCCGAGCGCTCAAATCGCCCGATTAAAAAAGATATCGATTTTTAAAGATTTTCAAAAAAAATAAATTGATTCTCAAAATTTTGGGTGCGCCGGGTTCACAATTACATTAGAAACACAACCCATCTATCGGCCATTTTTTTCATCCACGAAAAGTATTTTTTTTTTAAATCAAAAGTTTAAAAGGATAAATACCAGGTGTCGAAATCCTGATTTTATTCATTATTTTTTTTTTTCATCCAAATTTTTTTGTTTTACCACAGGATGATAGGATTATACTTGGTGATGTTGGGACCATTTTTTCTTTTTTTTTTAATGGCCGCCTTCACCGGCTGTCAGCACTTTTTCGGTCAAAAAATTGCCATCGACAAATTTTGTTTCCACAGTTCGATTTCGAATATTTATCCGCAACCGGCAAGACAAAACAAAACTATGAAAACAACAAAAAAAATTATGTACCCTTATGGAACAGATTGTACTGATGGAACACGAAAAACACGCGGGGCATGAGCCATAGTAGTTTTCATTTTAGCGATCTGAAATTTTTACTGGGCATAGAACCGAACCGCGAAATTCCGATAGGCTATACGGCGTTAAAATCCAAAATCGTTTTCTATTTTTAAAAAAATTTTGAAATTTTGAATTTAGTGGATCTTTGCGAAAAATTGCGATAGAGAAATTTGGATTTCAGATTTAGATTTAGACCACTTATCGGCTCCTGGGAAATATACAAAATCAAAAATCTAATTTTTTGACCCAAGGTATATACCTTTGAATTTTTTTTTCGTCTCAAAAAACATGAAAATCACCGGGGCATAAACCATAGTAATTTTCAAGTTAGCAATCTGAAATTTTGAATGGACAGAGAACCGATCGTCCAGAGTGCACATACCTATTCGGATTTAAAATCAAAAATCGTTTTCTATTTCGAAAAAAATTTTGAAATTTTGATTTTCTTTTTTTTTTGGTCGAAAAATTTAGATAGAGAAATTTAGATTTGACATTTGCATTTCCACTAATTATCCGCAACCGATAAGAAGAAAAAAATCAAAAAAACCATTGGATTTTTTAATTTTTTTTTTTTTTTTCTGAAAAAATGGTCACCCTATAACCGGGGCATACAATATCGAAATATTCATTTTAGCGATTTGAAATTTTTACAGGGCAGAGAACAGACCGTCGCGAGTGCGCAAGGCAATTTGGCGTAAAAACCCAACCCTTTTATCTAAAGTCAGACTACATACATCACCCCCGACAAGCTTGCGAGCGAAGCGAGCTCTATCGAACAAAGTCCTGGAGCTACCTCAATTAAGCGAAGCGAGCAGTAACCGGGTCAGTATGCGAGCGAAGCGAGCAGTAACCGGGCCTAGCAACAGCAGCACGAGGCGATAGCCGAGTGCTGCTCTACATCGACCCAACAACAGCAGCACGAAGCGATAGCCGAGTGCTGCTCCATATCGACCACACAATAGTAAAAAAATCCAATCTATGGAAATTTTGACTTTTTAGTGATTTTTTAAATATCGAATCAAGCAACGAGACATTTCAAAAAATCACCGCTTCGTTTCTGTTTATCGTGGAACGTTGACATTCTGCAAAACTTTAGTCCACTATGGACCCTTTAATCAGTGCGAGTTTCGTTTGTTCATCTCATCATCGAACCGAGATATGATTTTTTTTCAATATTTATTATGCAATTCGCATTTCATTGAAAAATTTCGATTTTTTATAGTGCGTATTTTTCCAACACATGAGGTTTTTGTATCTTTGCGCTCTCTCCCACTCATTGAAAATTTCGATCACAGGGGTACATATGGAAATTTTTTTTGGTAAAAATAATATTTTTTAATTCATACCAAAAACGTTTCTCTTTGTTTTTCACGCGTGCGCTTTTGTTTTTTTATTAATTTTTGGCGAATGCGGCACCACCCAACGATTGTATAATATTATTTTCAATTTCATCGTGTGCAGAATTTAATGCGACAAATCACCGTTCTTTTCCGAGTTCGATCCGATTATTAAAAGTATTTTTTTTTTAATTTTAAAGTTTAATGTGCATATACAGGGTGGTCTAAAACCATGATTTTCTTCATTATTTTTTATCGAAGTCAGACTGCATACATCGCCCAGGACAAACTTGCGAGCGAAGCTAGCCAACTAATGTCGTGAAGCTACCTCTATTAAGTTCTCGCGAAGCGAGCTCTATCGAAATTAGACTACATACATCGCCCAGGACGAGCATGCGAGCGAAGCGAGCCTACCAAAGTCCTGGAGCTACCTCAATTAAGCGAAGCGAGCAGTAACCGGGTCAGTATGCGAGCGACAGGACATACATCGAAATTTTTTTTGGTAAAAATAATATTTTTTAATTCATACCAAAAAACGTTCCTCTTTGCTTTTCACGCGTGCGCTTTTGTTTTTTTATTAATTTCGCAAATCAGAAATGTTTTTTTTTTAATTATTACAAATCGGTCAAACGACATTATACCGTGCATTAACAATCGATTTAAATGAAGAACGTAAAAAAAAATTAATAAGTATATTTTTTGAAACCTATAAAAAAATTTTTTTCTGCAAAAACTACTATCGTGTGCAGAATCGAACGCGACAAATTACTGTTCTTTTCTCAGTTTGATCCGATGATTAAAGGATTTTTTCTTAATTTTAAAATTTAATGTGTATATACAGGGTGGTCTAAAACCGTGTTTTTCTTGATTTTTTTTTTTTACCTATTGAAAATGCTCCAAAACGATTTGTTTAAACGCAGGATGGTATGGTTTGACTTCCCGGTGTTCACAAAATTATTTTCGATCCAGAAAATAGCCGCCTTCACGGGGTTTCAGCAAACTTTCGGTCCAAAAATTGCACCACAGAAAATTTGTTTTCATGGAAACAAAGAAGCGTATACTGGGTTAGTGTGCGAGCGAAGCGGGCAGTAACCAGGTCCAGTAAGAGAGCGAAGCGATCAGTAACCGAGTTCATTATGCGAGCGAAGCGAGCAGTATCCGGGTTAAGTGACATCTTCCCAACAACAATAGTACAAGGCGATAACCGAGTGATGCTCCACGTAGATCATATAACGGTAAAACGAGTGCTGTGCTCCGACACAACTTGCAGTACGAGGCGAAGTCGAGTGATCAACTACGTCGATTGCATAACAGCTGCACGAGGCGATAGCCGAGTACAAAGTCTCAAAACATTTCCTTGCACAAGGCAAAGCCGAGTGATGCACCACGTCAACCTCACAATAACAGCACCAGGCGATAGCTGAATGCTACGGTACAACATATTACTCAATGCATCGTTTTTAATCTGGGTACGTTTCGTTTTATTTACTCATCATTACATTTAGAAATAATATATCGTTATTATTGATTAAATTAATTCCAATTGATTTAGTTGTCTCATTTAGAAACACACTATTCTCTTTTAATTGGAATAATTTAAGTTTTTCACCTTTCCGAGGAAATTTGTCAGTTGATTTTTTTTATGAAAAAATGTTAGTTGTAAATAATTGTGGATTATGATACTAAATAAAGGTTATAATACTATAAGATAATTACAATAATTTGAGTATTTCATCATTTCGAAGGAATTTATCAAAGTTGAATATTTTACGATAAACTTCAATGTTGAATTTATACCATCTATTCAATTGCAAATTAATTTGTTTCTGTTAATTTAATATACATATTTAAAAGTAGCTTATTCGTGACAATAAAATCATTTTTTTTTACTACTCATAAATGTTTGACGTTGAAATCTTTCCCATTGCTATTTTTTAGAAAAATGTATAATTATTGATTAAATTGATTTCAATTGCTTTAGTTACCTTATTTACAAACAAATTGTTCTCCTTTAATTAAAACAATTTCAGTTTTTCACCTTTCCGAGGAATTTTGTCAAAGTTGAATTTTTTTTAGAAGAAAATGTTAATTGTAAATAATTGTGGATTATGATATCAGATAAAGGTTGTAATAATACTATAAGATAATTAAAATAATTTGACTTTTTCATCATTTCGAAGGAATTTATCAAAGTTAAATTGTTTACGATAAACTTAAATTTTGAATTTATACCATCAATTCAATTGCAAATTTAAAATTGACTTATTCGTGACAGTAAAAGTATTTTTTTCTACACGTTATAAATATTTGGCGTAGGTGTTTTTCTAATTGCTATTTTATATAAAAATGTATAATTATTGTTTAAATTTATTTCAATTGCCTTACTTACCTCAATTATAAATAAATTGTTTTCCTTTAAATAAAATATTTTGAGTAGTTCACCTTTCTGGGAAATTTTGTGAAAGTTGAATTTTTAACGGTATACTTAAATTTGTAATTTATATTAACTATTCAGTTGTAAATTAGTTTATGTTAGTTAAATGTAAATATTGAAAATTAACATATTTATAGCAGTAAAAATATTTATTTTACGCCTTACAAATGTTTATTTACCAAATGATTTAAATTGCTTTAGTTACCTCATTTTTAAACAAACTATTCTCTTTTAATTAAAATAATTTTATTTTTTGACTTATTCAATCAGAATTTGAATTTAAATTAGATTTAGTAGTTTATTTGTGTTAATTGCATGTGTCTCTGTAATATTTGTTTATTCAGGACAGTAAGAATCCAACGAAAACAATGGGATCTATCAGTTACCTGTTTGCTGTCGATTCGATGGCGACATGTCGGCACTGATTCAGTGTATTTACCTGATATTAATTAGAAACAAATGATTTTTTTTAAATTTGTGTAATTATTGATTCAATTTTACTATTTATTTTATTTGTAGTTCATTTAGATTAAGAGAATCACTTTTTATATCACTGCGGTGAACATTGTGAAAGTTTAATTTCATACGTTTACATGAAAATATAAATTTAAATCATCCAATTAGGTGTCTATTATTTTGTTTATGTTAATTGAATATGTTCATAATATATTAGTGAAAAATAATAATTGTTTTATTTACCGAACATAACAGTCTGCCGTTGGAATTTGTTCATTTGCTATTTTTCATAAGTATATGTGATTTTTGTACTGTATTGATCTATATTACTTTATTTATCTCATTTATAAACAGACCATTCAACTTGAAATAATATAATAATTGTAAAAAGTTCATTTTGAGTCGAAATAAATTCATAACAATAAATTTTATAAAAAATATTATTCAATGTTGCCATTGAAATTTGAGTGTTTAATTTTATTTTATACATTCATATAATGTAAGAATTCTTTCCCTTTAACTCATTCTTTTTATTTAAATAATAATTAAAAATGATTACACATTTCAGTATATTTTGAGGTTATTCATAGATACTGTAAATCATAGTGTATTTATTAATTGTAATCAAAATACATTTGTTTAAAATCTAATCAAAACTAATGATAGACCAAATTAAATGATAAATAAATTACATTTGTTAATATTGTTGTAGAATGTTATTAACAACTTTAATTAAAAGTAGCGTATATAACATTAGAATTTAAATTTGGCACCTTTTTCGAAATCCACCAATGACAGATCAACCAATGGTGCACTTTCCTTCAAAGAAGTGACGGTTTTATCGCGAAGCCGTCTTGGTGGCGAAAACGGAAACGAAGATAGAAATAGACTAGAAACGTGAAATAAAAAAGGATAGACAGAGACGCTGTAAAACGTTAGACACGATTTTGTTTTAACCGACTTCCTGTTACGCCATTCTTTGTCGAGTCGTGTTTGTGCTCGCAACGGATTTTTCAGCGAACTTTTGCGGGTAAGTATAAATTCCTACGTTCATAGTTTTAACCGTGTTTCTCTACTTTCAGTACGTGCGTTCAACATCTTTCAATTTTTTAAGTACAGCTTGCGAAATTCTTTGGTTGGTATTTTTTAGTAAGTGTGTTTTTCATTATTCATTAATTGTAAACTTTAACATGAATCTCTATATTACTATATGTATTATAAATGAAATAATCATTCGTTTTTATCTCCCATAATAAGAACGTTAAAGCAGCGGGGATTTGAGAAGGCTGCGATTCGGTCGCCATGGCAACCACTTTTACATTGCTCTTATGGGAGACGACTGTCACCGGGAGTGGAAAAATCGAAGAATTCATTTTAGAAAGTTCAAATTTTCAAAGGACCGAAAAAAAATTCCGCGTGTCTTAGGCTAAGCGGCGTTCAAATCCGACCGCGTTTTCTATTTTAAATCATTTTTTTGATTTTACGCCGGCCGGAAGATTTCCTAACCTCAATACTTTACACGCCGGTCTTGCTTCACACGGATAGCACAATTTCGATGGGATTTGACCTGGGCTTTCCAACGCGACACTTGCGAGCGCTCAAATCGCCCGATTAAAAAAATATCGCATTTAATCGATTTTACAAAAAAAAAAAAAGATTTTCAAAATTTTGCGTCTATCGTGTTCAGAATTCCATTAGAAACACGACCTATCTATCGACAATTTTTTCTTTTGAGGAAAAGTATTTTTTTTTGCAATTGAAATTTCATAAAAATATATACCGGGTGTCTAAATCTCGCATTTAATCGATGGCTTTTATTTTTTCTCCAAAATGTTTTGTTTAAACGCAGATCGCTAGGATTAAATTTAGCGGAGTTGGGACATGTTTTTTTTTTTTTTTTATTGGTCGCCTTCACGGGCTGTCAGCACATTTTCGGTCGAAAAATTGCGATAGAGGAATTTGGCTTTCACATTTCGATTTCGAATAATTATCCGCAACCGACAAGTTGAAACAAGACGAAACAAAACAATTAAAATTAATTAATTTTTAAGTTCAACGTGTATATACAGGGTGGTCTAAAACCGTGATTTTCTTGATTATTTTTTTTGACCGACTTAAAATGCTCCAAAACGATTTGTTTAAACGTAGAGTGGTATGGCTTTACCTCGCGGTGCTCAGCAAATTATTTTCGAGCCAACAAATGGCTGCCTTCCCGGTGTTTCAGCAAATTTTCGGTTCAAAAATTGCGCTTTGTTTTCGCGGGGATAAAGGAGCAACTACCCTCTCTATGTGCGAGCAAAGCGAGCAAGGCAAGCGAGCGAAGCGAGCAAGGCAAGCGAGCGAAGCGAGCGGCTGGAGCGAAGCGACCATCTCTTCCAACCTTTTCACGGACCTTTACATCCATCCACTCCAAAACCACTATAAAACAACGATTTACCTTGCAGTCACCACCATTCGGCTCATGCACCAACGCCTCTCCCCCTCCCTTTCCCCTTGCTACTATTATACATATATTTTTCTTCAACATCATTTTTTTTTTTTTAATTATGCAATTCTCTTTCCATTTCTACATTTCCTTGATTCGGCCCTCGGCTCCCCGGTTGGTAAATCGGGTTAAATGCTAGTCTCCCTTAATAAAAACGTTAATGCAGTGGGGATCCGAGAAGGCTGCGATTCGGTCGCCTTGGCAACCACTTTTACATTGCTCTTATGGGAGAAAATTTTCGAGAGGCCTTAAAAAATCGAAAAATTCATTACATCCACCTGTAATTCGAACTGAGCACAGATTCCGTCGCCCCTCGCACGGCCCACCGATTCCCCTCTCGATACGACCCTTTTTTCTATTTTTTTACATTTTTTGAAATTCTGACGTTTTAAACGTCAGGCAAAAACTCACTAACCTCAATACTTTATAGGCTGGTCTTGCTTCACACGGCACTTTTCGGGGTCGCGCATACCATCATTTCGATGGGATTTCACCTGGCCTTTCCAACGCGACACATCCGAGCGCTCAAATCGCCCGATTAAAAAAGATATCGATTTTTAAAGATTTTCAAAAAAAATAAATTGATTCTCAAAATTTTGGGTGTGCCGGGGTCACAATTACATTAGAAACACAACCCATCTATCGGGCATTTTTTTCATCCACGAAAAGTATTTTTTTTTAAAACAAAAGTTTAAAAGGATAAATACCGGGTGTCGAAATCCTGATTTTATTCATTATTTTTTTTTTCATCCAAATTTTTTTGTTTTACCACAGGATGATAGGATTATACTTGGTGATGTTGGGACCATTTTTTCTTTTTTTTTTTAATGGCCGCCTTCACCGGCTGTCAGCACTTTTTCGGTCAAAAAATTGCCATCGACAAATTTTGTTTCCACAGTTCGATTTCGAATATTTATCCGCAACCGGCAAGACAAAACAAAACTATGAAAAGAACAAAAAAAAATTATGTACCCTTATGGAACAGATTGTACTGATGGAACACGAAAAACACGCGGGGCATGAGCCATAGTAGTTTTCATTTTAGCGATCTGAAATTTTTACTGGGCATAGAACCGAACCGCGAAATTCCGATAGGCTATACGGCGTTAAAATCCAAAATCGTTTTCTATTTTTAAAAAAATTTTGAAATTTTGAATTTAGTGGATCTTTGCGAAAAATTGCGATAGAGAAATTTCGATTTCAGATTTAGATTTAGACCACTTATCGGCTCCTGGGAAAAATACTAAATCAAAAATCTAATTTTTTGACCTTTGAATTTTTTTTTCATTTCAAAAAACATGAAAATCACCGGGGCATAAACCATAGTAATTTTCAAGTTAGCAATCTGAAATTTTGAATGGACAGAGAACCGATCGTCCAGAGTGCACATACCTATTCGGATTTAAAATCAAAAATCGTTTTTTATTTCGAAAAAAATTTTGAAATTTTGATTTTCTTTTTTTTTGGTCGAAAAATTTAGATAGAGAAATTTAGATTTCACATTTGCATTTCCACTAATTATCCGCAACCGATAAGAAGAAAAAAATCAAAAAAACCATTGGATTTTTTAATTTTTTTTTTTTTTCTGAAAAAAAGGTCACCCTATAACCGGGGCATACAATATCGAAATATTCATTTTAGCGATTTGAAATTTTTACAGGGCAGAGAACAGACCGTCGCGAGTGCGCAAGGCAATTTGGCGTAAAAACCCAACCCTTTTATCTAAAGTCAGACCACATACATCACCCCCGACAAGCTTGCGAGCGAAGCGAGCTCTATCGAACAAAGTCCTGGAGCTACCTCAATTAAGCGAAGCGAGCAGTAACCGGGTCAGTATGCGAGCGAAGCGAGCAGTAACCGGGCCTAGCAACAGCAGCACGAGGCGATAGCCGAGTGCTGCTCTACATCGACCCAACAACAGCAGCACGAAGCGATAGCCGAGTGCTGCTCCATATCGACCACACAATAGTAAAAATATCCAATCTATGGAAATTTTGACTTTTTAGTGATTTTTTAAATATCGAATCAAGCAACGAGACATTTCAAAAAATCACCGCTTCGTTTCTGTTTATCGTGGAACGTTGACATTTTGCAAAACTTTAGTCCACTATGGACCCTTTAATCGGTGCGAGTTTCGTTTGTTCATCTCATGATCGAACCGAGATATAATTTTTTTTCAATATTTATTATGCAATTCGCATTTCACTGAAAAATTTCGATTTTTTATAGTGCGTATTTTTCCAACACATGAGGTTTTTGTATCTTTGCGCTCTCTCCCACTCATTGAAAATTTCGATCACAGGGGTACATATGGACATTTTTTTTGGTAAAAATAATATTTTTTAATTCATACCAAAAAACGTTTCTCTTTGTTTTTCACGCGTGCGCTTTTGTTTTTTTATTAATTTTTGGCGAATGCGGCACCACCCAACGATTGTATAATATTATTTTAAATTCCATCGTGTGCAGAATTTAATGCGACAAATCACCGTTCTTTTCCGAGTTCGATCCGATTATTAAAAGTATTTTTTTTTTAATTTTAAAGTTTAATGTGCATATACAGGGTGGTCTAAAACCATGATTTTCTTCATTATTTTTCATCGAAGTCGGACTACATACATCGCCCACGACAAACTTGCGAGCGAAGCTAGCCAACTAATGTCGTGAAGCTACCTCTATTAAATTCTCGCGAAGCGAGCTCTATCGAAATCAGACTACATACATCGCCCAGGACGAGCATGCGAGCGAAGCGAGCCTACCAAAGTCCTGGAGCTACCTCAATTAAGCGAAGCGAGCAGTAACCGGGTCAGTATGCGAGCGAAGCGAGCAGTAACCGGGCCTAGCAACAGCAGCACGAGGCGATAGCCGAGTGCTGCTCTACATCGACCCAACAACAGCAGCACGAAGCGATAGCCGAGTGCTGCTCCATATCGACCACACAATAGTAAAAAAATCCAATCTATGGAAATTTTGACTTTTTAGTGATTTTTTAAATATCGAATCAAGCAACGAGACATTTCAAAAAATCACCGCTTCGTTTCTGTTTATCGTGGAACGTTGACATTTTGCAAAACTTTAGTCCACTATGGACCCTTTAATCGGTGCGAGTTTCATTTGTTCATCTCATCATCGAACCGAGATATAATTTTTTTTCAATATTTATTATGCAATTCGCATTTCACTGAAAAATTTCGATTTTTTATAGTGCGTATTTTTCCAACACATAAGGTTTTTGTATCTTTGCGCTCTCTCCCACTCATTGAAAATTTCGATCACAGGGGTACATATGGAAATTTTTTTTGGTAAAAATAATATTTTTTAATTCATACCAAAAAACGTTTCTCTTTGTTTTTCACGCGTGCGCTTTTGTTTTTTTATTAATTTTTGGCGAATGCGGCACCACCCAACGATTGTATAATATTATTTTAAATTCCATCGTGTGCAGAATTTAATGCGACAAATCACCGTTCTTTTCCGAGTTCGATCCGATTATTAAAAGTATTTTTTTTTTAATTTTAAAGTTTAATGTGCATATACAGGGTGGTCTAAAACCATGATTTTCTTCATTATTTTTTTTGACCTACTTAAAATGCTCCAAAATTATATGTTTAAACGCAGGATGGTATGGTTTGACGTTGCAGTGCTCAGCAAATTATTTTCGATTCAGAAAATTGCCGTTTTCACGGGATTTCAACAAATATTCGGTCCAAAAATTGCGCTAGAGACAATTTGTTTTCGTGAAAATTAAGGAACAACCACCCTCTCAGTGTGCGAGCGAAGCAAGCACCCTAGCGAGCGAAGCGAGCACCCTAGCGAGCGAAGCGAGCAAGGCAAGCGAGCGAAACGAGCGGCTGGAGCGAAGCGACCATCTCTTCCAACCTTTTTCACGGACCTTTACATCCATCCACTCCATAACCACTACACATCAACGATCTATCTTGCAACCACCACCATTCGGCTTATGCATCATTTCCTCTCCCCCTCCCTTTCCCCTTGCTACTATTATACATATATTTTTCTTCAACATCACTTATTTATTTTTTTAGTTATGCAATTCTCTTTACATTTCTACATTTCCTTGATTCGGCCCTCGGCTCCCCGGTTGGTAAATCGGGCTAAATGCTAGAATGCAATCTTCATCGATTGAGTTAGTCGATTTTCAAAAAAATTACAGCGCCTTTTCGCGGGACTTACGATCTGTGAAAATTTCGTTTCGGCTGTTCTTCGTCGAATCGGCTGTTCTTACTCATCAGAGCGAATCGCCGCAAAATTCCGATTTTCGGTGTTCCCTCTCTCTCATACCAACTAAACCGCTACATAGGACGTATCACTTCCACTTCTTGAAATTTCCGATCAAAGGGATTGGATTTTTTGCGGAAAAAAATGTTTTCAACCGACGCGGAAAGTATTTTTTTTTTTCAATTTCAAAGTTTAGCGGCACCGCGCGGGTCGCCAATGTAAATAAACCGTGCGCTCAGCTACCACTCCCCAGACATTATAGGGTATCAAGAAGAGTTCCTTTGTGTGTAATCGTCGACGCCCGACACGTTAAGAATATTCGCGAAGCTCTGAGACGTTTAATAAAAAAGTTGAGTTTTCGACCAAAGCTGAAAAGTTTTCCCCATTCGTGCGGGATGTCGACCGGAAGCCGTGTTGCGGCTCATTGCGCCACAACCGAATCGTCGGAGCGTCTATAGAACGGCAAGAGAGGGTCTGTCAACTTGGCCCCCCCAACTCAAAATTATCAAATAAAAAATATTGCGCCCGAAAGGTCTTAACTTGCGCTCACTTGCGCCCAAATATTAAAACTTGCGCTGTTAAGGGTAGAAAGTTATAGCGATTTGAAAATAGGGGGGGCTAAGTTGACGCCAGCCCCCCCATCTCGGAATTTTTAACTTTTTCTTTCATAAATACATTCTATGGAACTTGCGCTGTCAATACCACCTAATTTTACAAGTTGCGCTGCAAAAATACACCCCCTATAAACGAAATAAAGGAGGGTGCCAGCCCCCCCACTTTACATTTTTGAAGTTTTATTGCATTGTACACAAAGCTTAGAAGTTGCGCTCACTTGCGCCATCGAAATATCTTCAATATCAGTTCTCATGAAAAAGTTATGGCATATTTTATATATACTCGAATCCAGTGCGCGTATTCCCATAATCTCCATGCAACTACAGAAGAGTAATACAATAAACATACTTAACTCACAACCACTGTCCTTCTTCGTCGAAAAGCATACATTATACAACCAAAACAGTAATTTTCTATAATATTTGCATATTTATTCCAGTGCCGTATCATGGTGGAAATATATATTTTTATTATTACTTAAATAATTTTATTTCCAAAAGAAATAACAATAATTCGATTCAATTAATAAATATAACTTTAACAATGTATTTAAAATGCATTTCTGCTGATTAGAAAAGATGCGCTGTTTTCCCAGTAGCGTTACAAATAATTTATTATTTAATTTAATTAAATATTTTTAAAACCAAACATGAAAATTTAATTTTTTTTAATGATTTTACTTAAACAATGCATAAGAAATACATCTATGCCAATGAGAAAAGTTTCGCTGTTTTCCCAGTGGCGTCACAATTAATTTATTATTATTTAATTAAATTAAATATTTTTCAAACCAAACGGAAAATTTTGAATTTTCTAAGTGATATAACTTTAACAATGCATAGGAAATGCATTTATGCTAATGAGAAAAGTTGCGCAGTTTTCCCAGTGGCGTAAATATTTAATTTAATTCAATAATAATAAATGAATTGTGACGCCACTGGAAAAACAGCGCAACTTTTCTCATTGGCATAAATACATTTCCTATTTATTGCTAAAGTAATATCACTTAGAAAATTCAAAGTTGCCCGTTTGGTTTTGAAAATATTTAATTTAATTTAATAATAATAAATTAATTGTGACGCCACTGGGAAAACAGCGCAACTTTTCTCATTAGCATAAATGCATTTCCTATGCATTGTTAAAGTAATATCACTTAGAAAATTCCAAGTTTCCCGTTTGGTTTTGGAAATATTTAATTTAATTAAATAATAATAAATTAATTGTGACGCCACTGGGAAAACAGCGCAACTTTTCTAATCAGCAGAAATGCATTTTAAATACATTGTTAAAGTTATATTTATTAATTGAATCGAATTATTGTTATTTGTTTTGGAAATAAAATTATTTTAGTAATAATAAAAATATATATTTCCACCATGATACGGCACTGGAATAAATATGCAAATATTATAGAAAATTACTGTTTTGGTTGTATAATGTATGCTTTTCGACGAAGAAGGACAGTGGTTGTGAGTTAAGTATGTTTATTGTATTACTCTTCTGTAGTTGCATGGAGATTATGGGAATACGCGCACTGGATTCGAGTATATATAAAATATGCCATAACTTTTTCATGAGAACTGATATTGAAGAAATTTCGATGGCGCAAGTGAGCGCAACTTCTAAGCTTTGTGTACAATGCAATAAAACTTAAAAAATTTAAAGTGGGGGGGCCGGCACCCTCCTTTATTTCGTTTATAGTGGCTGTATTTTTGCAGCGCAACTTGTAAAATTAGGTGGTATCGACAGCGCAAGTTCCATAGAATGTATTTATGAAAGAAAAAGTTAAAAATTCCGAGATGGGGGGGCTGGCGTCAACTTAGCCCCCCCTATTTTCAAATCGCTATAACTTTCTACCCTTAACAGCGCAAGTTTTAATATTTGGGCGCAAGTGAGCGCAAGTTAAGACCTTTCGGGCGCAATATTTTTTATTTGAAAATTTTGAGTTGGGGGGGCCAAGTTGACAGACCGGGCAAGAGAAGAAAGAGGATACATTAGGTGGTGCATTAAAGAAAACCCGGAGGAAATCCGTGCAGAATTCGATTTTTGGTGAGTTTTTGAAAAATCAAACATGAAAATCTAACCCCAATTTCGAACTTTGTACGTTGGTGTCGGTCACCGCAGGCCGAATGGGCCTTCGAATGATTCGATTCCGACGTACAAAGACACGCCCAACACGAATATAACACTCGCGGCGAATCAAAACAATTAAAATTAATTAATTTTTAAGTTTAACGTGTATATACAGGGTGGTCTAAAACCGTGATTTTCTTGATTATTTTTTTTGACCGACTTAAAATGCTCCAAAACGATTTGTTTAAATGAAAATTAATTAATTTTAAAGTATACCGGGTATATACAGGGTGATCTAAAACCGTGATTTTCTTGATTATTTTTTTTGACCGACTTAAAATGCTCCAAAACGATTTGTTTAAACATAGGGTGATATGGTTTGACCTCGCGGTGCTCAGCAAATTATTTTCGAGCCAACAAATGGCCGCCTTCCCGGTGTTTCAGCAAATTATCGGTCCGAAAATTGCGCTAGAGAAAATTTGTTTTCGCGGAGATAAAGGAACAACTACCCTCTCTATGTGCGAGCGAAGCGAGCACCCTAGCGAGCGAAGCGAGCAAGGTAAGCGAGCGAAGCGAGCGGCTGGAGCGAAGCGACCATCTCTTTTAACCTTTTCACGGACCTTTACATCCATCCACTCCATAACCACTACAAAACAACGATTTACCTTGCAGTCTCCACCATTCGGCTCATGCACCAACGCCTCTCCCCCTCCCTTTTCCCCTTTCCCCTTGCTACTATTATACATATATTTTTCTTAAACATCATTTATTTTTTTTTAATTATGCAATTCTCTTTACATTTCTACATTTGATTCGGCCCTCGGCTCCCCGGTTGGTAAACCGGGCTAAATGCTAAATGTTTTTTGACCGACTTAAAATGCTCCAAAACGATTTGTTTAAACGTAGGGTGGTATGGTTTGACCTCGCGGTGCTCAGCAAATTATTTTCGAGCCAACAAATGGCCGCCTTCCCGGTGTTTCAGCAACATTTCGGTCCAAAAATTGCGCTAGAGAAAATTTGTTTCGGGAGGATAAAGAAGCAACTACCCTCTCTATGTGCGAGCGAAGCGAGCACCCTAGCGAGCGAAGCGAGCAAGGCAAGCGAGCCAAGTGAGCGGCTGGAGCGAAGCGACCATCTCTTCCAACCTTTTCACGGACCTTTACATCCATCCACTCCAGAACCACTACAAAACAACGATTTACCTTGCATTAACCACCATTCGGCTCATGCACCAACGCCTTTCCCCCTCCCTTTCCCCTTGCTACTATTATACATATATTTTTCTTCAACATCATTTATTTTTTTTCAATTATGCAATTCTCTTTACATTTCTACATTTCCTTGATTCGGCCCTCGGCTCCCCGTTTGGTAAATCGGGCTAAATGCTAGTCTCCCTTAATAAAAACGTTAATGCAGTGGGGATCCGAGAAGGCTGCGATTCGGTCGCCTTGGCAACCACTTTTACATTGCTCTTATGGGAGAAAATTTTCGAGAGGCCTTAAAAAATCGAAAAATTCATTACATCCACCTGTAATTCGAACTGAGCACAGATTCCGTCGCCCCTCGCACGGCCCACCGATTCCCCTCTCGATACGACCCTTTTTTCTATTTTTTAACATTTTTTGAAATTCTGACGTTTTAAACGTCAGGCAAAAACTCACTAACCTCAATACTTTATAGGCTGGTCTTGCTTCACACGGCACTTTTCGGGGTCGCGCATAGCATCATTTCGATGGGATTTCACCTGGCCTTTCCAACGCGACACATCCGAGCGCTCAAATCGCCCGATTAAAAAAGATATCGATTTTTAAAGATTTTCAAAAAAAATAAATTGATTCTCAAAATTTTGGGTGCGCCGGGGTCACAATTACATTAGAAACACAACCCATCTATCGGGCATTTTTTTCATCCACGAAAAGTATTTTTTTTTTTAAATCAAAAGTTTAAAAGGATAAATACAGGGTGTCGAAATCCTGATTTTATTCATTATTTTTTTTTTTCATCCAAATTTTTTTGTTTTACCACAGGATGATAGGATTATACTTGGTGATGTTGGGACCATTTTTTCTTTTTTTTTTAATGGCCGCCTTCACCGGCTGTCAGCACTTTTTCGGTCAAAAAATTGCCATCGACAAATTTTGTTTCGACAGTTCGATTTCGAATATTTATCCGCAACCGGCAAGACAAAACAAAACTATGAAAACAACAAAAAAAAATTATGTACTCTTATGGAACAGATTGTACTGATGGAACACGAAAAACACGCGGGGCATGAGCCATAGTAGTTTTCATTTTAGCGATCTGAAATTTTTACTGGGCATAGAACCGAACCGCGAAATTCCGATAGGCTATACGGCGTTAAAATCCAAAATCGTTTTCTATTTTTAAAAAAATTTTGAAATTTTGAATTTAGTGGATCTTTGCGAAAAATTGCGATAGAGAAATTTCGATTTCAGATTTGGATTTAGACCACTTATCGGCTCCTGGGAAAAATACAAAATCAAAAATCTAATTTTTTGACCCAAGGTATATACCTTTGAATTTTTTTTTCATCTCAAAAAACATGAAAATCACCGGGGCATAAACCATAGTAATTTTCAAGTTAGCAATCTGAAATTTTGAATGGACAGAGAACCGATCGTCCAGAGTGCACATAGCTATTCGGATTTAAAATCAAAAATCGTTTTCTATTTCGAAAAAAATTTTGAAATTTTGATTTTCTTTTTTTTTGGTCGAAAAATTTAGATAGAGAAATTTAGATTTCACATTTGCATTTCCACTAATTATACGCAATTGATAAGAAGAAAAAAATCAAAAAACCCTTCGGATTTTTTAATTTTTTTTTTTTTCTGAAAAAAAGGTGACCCTATAACCGGGGCATACAATATCGAAATATTCATTTTAGCGATTTGAAATTTTTACAGGGCAGAGAACAGACCGTCGCGAGTGCGCAAGGCAATTCGGCGTAAAAACCCAACCCTTTTATCTAAAGTCAGACTACATACATCACCCCCGACAAGCTTGCGAGCGAAGCGAGCTCTATCGAACACAGTCCTGGAGCTACCTCAATTAAGCGAAGCGAGCAGTAACCGGGTCAGTATGCGAGCGAAGCGAGCAGTAACCGGGCCTAGCAACAGCAGCACGAGGCGATAGCCGAGTGCTGCTCTACATCGACCCAACAACAGCAGCACGAAGCGATAGCCGAGTGCTGCTCCATATCGACCACACAATAGTAAAAAAATCCAATCTATGGAAATTTTGACTTTTTAGTGATTTTTTAAATATCGAATCAAGCAACGAGACATTTCAAAAAATCACCGCTTCGTTTCTGTTTATCGTGGAACGTTGACATTTTGCAAAACTTTAGTCCACTATGGACCCTTTAATCGGTGCGAGTTTCGTTTGTTCATCTCATCATCGAACCGAGATATAATTTTTTTTCAATATTTATTATGCAATTCGCATTTCACTGAAAAATTTCGATTTTTTATAGTGCGTATTTTTCCAACACATGAGGTTTTTGTATCTTTGCGCTCTCTCCCACTCATTGAAAATTTCGATCACAGGGGTACATATGGAAATTTTTTTTGGTAAAAATAATATTTTTTAATTCATACCAAAAAACGTTTCTCTTTGTTTTTCACGCGTGCGCTTTTGTTTTTTTTTATTAATTTTTGGCGAATGCGGCACCACCCAACGATTGTATAATATTATTTTAAATTCCATCGTGTGCAGAATTTAATGCGACAAATCACCGTTCTTTTCCGAGTTCGATCCGATTATTAAAAGTATTTTTTTTTTAATTTTAAAGTTTAATGTGCATATACAGGGTGGTGTAAAACCATGATTTTCTTCATTACTTTTTTTTGACCTACTTAAAATGCTCCAAAATGATATGTTTAAACGCAGGATGGTATGGTTTGACCTCGCAGTGCTCATCAAATTATTTTCGATTCAGAAAATGGCCGTTTTCACGGGATTTCAACAAATGTTTGGTCCAAAAATTGCGCTAGAGACAATTTGTTTTCGTGGAAATTAAGAAACAACCACCCTCTCAGTGTGCGAGCGAAGCGAGCACCCTAGCGAGCGAAGCGAGCAAGGCAAGCGAGCGAAGCGAGCGGCTGGAGCGAAGCGACCATCTCTTCCAACCTTTTTCACGGACCTTTACATCCATCCACTCCATAACCACTACACAACAACGATCTATCTGGCAACCACCACCATTCGGCTTATGCATCATTTCCTCTCCCCCTCCCTTTCCCCTTGCTACTATTATACATATATTTTTCTTCAACATCATTTATTTTTTTTCAATTATGCAATTCTCTTTACATTTCTACATTTCCTTGATTCGGCCCTCGGCTCCCCGTTTGGTAAATCGGGCTAAATGCTAGTCTCCCTTAATAAAAACGTTAATGCAGTGGGGATCCGAGAAGGCTGCGATTCCGTCGCCTTGGCAACCACTTTTACATTGCTCTTATGGGAGAAAATTTTCGAGAGGCCTTAAAAAATCGAAAAATTCATTACATCCATCTGTAATTCGAACTGAGCACAGATTCCGTCGCCCCTCGCACGGCCCACCAATTCCCCTCTCGATACGACCCTTTTTTCTATTTTTTAACATTTTTTGAAATTCTGACGTTTTAAACGTCAGGCAAAAACTCACTAGCCTCAATACTTTATACGCTGGTCTTGCTTCACACGGCACTTTTCGGGGTCGCGCATACCATCATTTCGATGGGATTTGACCTGGCCTTTCCAACGCGACACATCCGAGCGCTCAAATCGCCCGATTAAAAAAGATATCGATTTTTAAAGATTTTCAAAAAAAATAAATTGATTCTCAAAATTTTGGGTGCGCCGGGTTCACAATTACATTAGAAACACAACCCATCTATCGGGCATTTTTTTCATCCACGAAAAGTATTTTTTTTTTTAAATCAAAAGTTTAAAAGGATAAATACCGGGTGTCGAAATCCTGATTTTATTCATTATTTTTTTTTTTTCATCCAAATTATTTTGTTTTACCACAGGATGATAGGATTATACTTGGTGATGTTGGGACCATTTTTTCTTTTTTTTTTAATGGCCGCCTTCACCGGCTGTCAGGACTTTTTCGGTCAAAAAATTGCCATCGACAAATTTTGTTTCCACAGTTCGATTTCGAATATTTATCCGCAACCGGCAAGACAAAACAAAACTATGAAAACAACAAAAAAAAATTATGTACCCTTATGGAACAGATTGTACTGATGGAACACGAAAAACACGCGGGGCATGAGCCATAGTAGTTTTCATTTTAGCGATCTGAAATTTTTACTGGGCATAGAACCGAACCGCGAAATTCCGATAGGCTATACGGCGTTAAAATCCAAAATCGTTTTCTATTTTTAAAAAAATTTTGAAATTTTGAATTTAGTGGATCTTTGCGAAAAATTGCGATAGAGAAATTTGGATTTCAGATTTGGATTTAGACCACTTATCGGCTCCTGGGAAAAATACAAAATCAAAAATCTAATTTTTTGACCCAAGGTATATACCTTTGAATTTTTTTTTCATCTCAAAAAACATGAAAATCACCGGGGCATAAACCATAGTAATTTTCAAGTTAGCAATCTGAAATTTTGAATGGACAGAGAACCGATCGTCCAGAGTGCACATACCTATTCGGATTTAAAATCAAAAATCGTTTTCTATTTCGAAAAAAATTTTGAAATTTTGATTTTCTTTTTTTTTGGTCGAAAAATTTAGATAGAGAAATTTAGATTTCACATTTGCATTTCCACTAATTATCCGCAACCGATAAGAAAAAAAAAATCAAAAAAACCATTGGATTTTTTAATTTTTTTTTTTTTTCTGAAAAAAAGGTCACCCTATAACCGGGGCATACAATATCGAAATATTCATTTTAGCGATTTGAAATTTTTACAGGGCAGAGAACAGACCGTCGCGAGTGCGCAAGGCAATTCGGCGTAAAAACCCAACCCTTTTATCTAAAGTCAGACTACATACATCACCCCCGACAAGCTTGCGAGCGAAGCGAGCTCTATCGAACAAAGTCCTGGAGCTACCTCAATTAAGCGAAGCGAGCAGTAACCGGGTCAGTATGCGAGCGAAGCGAGCAGTAACCGGGCCTAGCAACAGCAGCACGAGGCGATAGCCGAGTGCTGCTCTACATCGACCCAACAACAGCAGCACGAAGCGATAGCCGAGTGCTGCTCCATATCGACCACACAATAGTAAAAAAATCCAATCTATGGAAATTTTGACTCTTTAGTGATTTTTTAAATATCGAATCAAGCAACGAGACATTTCAAAAAATCACCGCTTCGTTTCTGTTTATCGTGGAACGTTGACATTTTGCAAAACTTTAGTCCACTATGGACCCTTTAATCGGTGCGAGTTTCGTTTGTTCATCTCATCATCGAACCGAGATATGATTTTTTTTTCAATAGTTATTATGCAATTCGCATTTCATTGAAAAATTTCGATTTTTTATAGTGCGTATTTTTCCAACACAGGAGGTTTTTGTATCTTTGCGCTCTCTCCCACTCATTGAAAATTTCGATCACAGGGGTACATATGGAAATTTTTTTTGGTGAAAATAATATTTTTTAATTCATACCAAAAAACGTTTCTCTTTGTTTTTCACGCGTGCGCTTTTGTTTTTTTATTAATTTTTTTCGAATGCGGCACCACCCAACGATTGTATAATATTATTTTAAATTCCATCGTGTGCAGAATTTAATGCGACAAAACACCGTTCTTTTCCGAGTTCGATCCGATTATTAAAAGTATTTTTTTTTTTAATTTTAAAGTTTAATGTGCATATACAGGGTGGTCTAAAACCATGAGTTTCTTCATTATTTTTTATCGAAGTCGGACTACAGACATCGCCCAGGACAAACTTGCGAGCGAAGCTAGCCAACTAATGTCGTGAAGCTACCTCTATTAAATTCTCGCGAAGCGAGCTCTATCAAAATCAGACTACATACATCGCCCAGGACGAGCATGCGAGCGAAGCGAGCCTACCAAAGTCCTGGAGCTACCTCAATTAAGCGAAGCGAGCAGTAACCGGGTCAGTATGCGAGCGAAGCGAGCAGTAACCGGGCCTAGCAACAGCAGCACGAGGCGATAGCCGAGTGCTGCTCTACATCGACCCAACAACAGCAGCACGAAGCGATAGCCGAGTGCTGCTCCATATCGACCACACAATAGTAAAAAAATCCAATCTATGGAAATTTTGACTTTTTAGTGATTTTTTAAATATCGAATCAAGCAACGAGACATTTCAAAAAATCACCGCTTCGTTTCTGTTTATCGTGGAACGTTGAACGTTTGCACAACTATAGTCCACTATGGACCCTTTAATCGGTGCGAGTTTTGTTTGTTCATCTCATCATCGAACCGAGATATGATTTTTTTTCAATATTTATTATGCAATTCGCATTTCACTGAAAAATTTCGATTTTTTATAGTGCGTATTTTTCCAACACATGAGGTTTTTGTATCTTTGCGCTCTCTCCCACTCATTGAAAATTTCGATCACAGGGGTACATATGGAAATTTTTTTTGGTAAAAATAATATTTTTTAATTCATACCAAAAAACGTTCCTCTTTGTTTTTCACGCGTGCGCTTTTGTTTTTTTTATTAATTTCGCAAATCAGAAATGTTTTTTTTTAATTATTACAAATCGGTCAAACGACATTATACCGTGCATTAACAATCGATTTAAATGAAGAACGTAAAAAAAAAATTAATAAGTATATTTTTTGAAACCTATAAAAAAAATGTTTCTGCAAAAACTACTATCGTGTACAGAATCGAACGCGACAAATTACTGTTCTTTTCTCAGTTCGATCCGATGATTAAAGGTTTTTTTTTAATTTTAAAATTAAATGTGTATATACGGGGTGGTCTAGAACCGTGATTTTCTTGATTTTTTTTTTTACCTACTGAAAATGCTTTAAAACGATTTGTTTAAACGCAGGATGGTATGGTTTGACTTCCCGGTGTTCATAAAATTATTTTCGATCCAGAAAATGGCCGCCTTCACGGGGTTTCAGCAAACTTGCGGTCCAAGAATTGCGCTAGAGAAAATTTGTTTTCATGGAAACAAAGAAGCATATACTGGGTTAGTGTGCGAGCGAAGCGAGCAGTAACCAGGTCCAGGTCCAGGTCCAGGTCCAGGTCCAGGTCCAGTAACCAGGTCCAGGTCCAGTAACCAGGTCCAGGTCCAGGTCAGTAACCGAGTTCATTATGCGAGCGAAGCGAGCAGTATCCGGGTTAAGTGACATCTTCCCGACAACAATAGTACAAGGCGATAACCGAGTGATGCACCACGTAAATCATATAACGGTAAAACGAGTGCTGTGCTCCGACACAACTTGCAGTACGAGGCGAAGTCGAGTGATCAACTACGTCGATTGCATAACAGCTGCACGAGGCGATAGCCGAGTACAAAGTCTCAAAACATTTCCTTGCACAAGGCAAAGCCGAGTGATGCACCACGTCAACCTCACAATAACAGCACCAGGCGATAGCTGAATGCTACGGTACAACATATTACTCAATGCATCGTTTTTAATCTGGGTACGTTTCGTTTTATTTACTCATCATTACATTGAGAAATAATATATCGTTATTATTGATTAAATTAATTCCAATTGATTTAGTTGTCTCATTTAGAAACAAACTATTCTCTTTTAATTGGAATAATTTAAGTTTTTCACCTTTCCGAGGAAATTTGTCAGTTGATTTTTTTTATGAAAAAATGTTAGTTGTAAATAATTGTGGATTATGATACTAAATAAAGGTTATAATACTATAAGATAATTACAATAATTTGAGTATTTCATCATTTCGAAGGAATTTATCAAAGTTGAATATTTTACGATAAACTTAAATTTTGAATTTATACCATCTATTCAATTGTAAATTAATTTGTTTCTGTTAATTTAATATACATATTTAAAAGTAGCTTATTCGTGACAATAAAATCATTTTTTTTACTACTCATAAATGTTTGACGTTGAAATCTTTCCCATTGCTATTTTTTAGAAAAATGTATAATTATTGATTAAATTGATTTCAATTGCTTTAGTTACCTTATTTACAAACAAATTGTTCTCCTTTAATTAAAACAATTTCAGTTTTTCACCTTTCCGAGGAATTTTGTCAAAGTTGAATTTTTTTTATAAGAAAATGTTAATTGTAAATAATTGTGGATTATGATATCAGATAAAGGTTATAATACTATAAGATAATTAAAATAATTTGACTTTTTCATCATTTCGAAGGAATTTATCAAAGTTAAATTGTTTACGATAAACTTAAATTTTGAATTTATACCATCAATTCAATTGCAAATTAGTTTGTTTCTATTAATTGAATATAAATATTTAAAATGGACTTATTCGTGACAGTAAAAGTATTTTTTTTACACGTTATAAATATTTGGTGTTTTTCTAATTGCTATTTTATATAAAAATGTATAATTATTGTTTAAATTTATTTCAATTGCCTTACTTACCTCATTTATAAATAAATTGTTTTCCTTTAAATAAAATATTTTGAGTAGTTCACCTTTCTGGGAAATTTTGTGAAAGTTGAATTTTTAACGGTAAACTTAAATTTGTAATTTATATTAATTATTCAGTTGTAAATTAGTTTGTTTATGTTAGTTAAATGTAAATATTGAAAATTAACATATTTATAGCAGTAAAAATATTTATTTTACGCCTTACAAATGTTTATTTACCAAATGATTTAAATTGCTTTAGTTATCTCATTTTTAAACAAACTATTCTCTTTTAATTAAAATAATTTGACTTATTCAATCAGAATTTGAATTTAATAATAATAATTGTTTATTCAGGACAGTAAGAATCCAACGAAAACAATGGGATCTATCAGTTACCTGTTTGCTGTCGATTCGATGTCGACATGTCGGCACCGATTCAGTGTATTTACCTGATATTAATTAGAAACAAATGTTTTTTTTTTAAATTTGTGTAATTATTGATTCAATTTTACTATTTATTTTATTTGTGGTTCATTTAGATTAAGAGAATCACTTTTTATATCTCTGCGGTGAACATTGTGAAAGTTTAATTTCATACGTTTACATGAAAATATAAATTTAAATCATCCAATTAGGTGTCTATTATTTTGTTTATGTTAATTGAATATGTTCATAATATATTAGTGAAAAATAATAATTGTTTTATTTACCGAACATAACAGTCTGCCGTTGGAATTTGTTCATTTGCTATTTTTCATAAGTATATGTGATTTCTGTACTGTATTGATCTATATTACTTTATTTATCTCATTTATAAACAGACCATTCAACTTGAAATAATATAATAATTGTAAAATGTTCATTTTGAGTCGAAATAAATTCATAACAATAAATTTTATAAAAAATATTATTCAATGTTGCCATTGAAATTTGAGTGTTTAATTTTATTTTATACATTCATATAATGTAAGAATTCTTTCCCATTAACTCATTCTTTTTATTTAAATAATAATTAAAAATGATTATACATTTCAGTATATTTTGAGGTTATTCATAGATACTGTATCATAGTGTATTTATTAATTCTAATCAAAATACATTTGTTTAAAATCTAATCAAAACTAATGATAGACCAAATTAAATGATAAATAAATTACATTTGTTAATATTGTTGTAGAATGTTATTAACAACTTTAATTAAAAGTAGCGCATATAACATTAGAATTTAAATTTGGCACCTATTTCGAAATCCACCAATGACAGATCAACCAATGGTGCACTTTCCTTCAAGGAAGTGACGGTTTTATCGCGAAGCCGTCTTGGTGGCGAAAACGGAAACGAAGATAGAAATAGACTAGAAACGTGAAATAAAAAAGGATAGACAGAGACGCTGTAAAACGTTAGACACGATTTTGTTTTAACCGACTTCCTGTTACGCCATTCTTTGTCGAGTCGTGTTTGTGCTCGCAACGGATTTTTCAGCGAACTTTTGCGGGTAAGTATAAATTCCTACGTTCATAGTTTTAACCGTGTTTCTCTACTTTCAGTACGTGCGTTCAACATCTTTCAGTTTTTTAAGTACAGCTTGCGAAATTCTTTGGTTGGTATTTTTTGGTAAGTGTGTTTTTCATTATTCATTAATTGTAAACTTTAACATGAATCTCTATATTACTATATGTATTATAAATGAAATAATCATTCGTTTTTATTATAATCATCTATTAAATACGGTGATTTTATTAAATTGTCGGCTAATGTGGAGAATATGGTCTATGCGCCATGCGGTATGCGCGGTAGTGTTTACAACAGCGTGTGTGTGTGTGTGTGTGTGTGTGTGAATTTTCGTGTAAAATGCAAACACACAAGTTGGAGATTCAATATAATTTTAGGTTAGTGAATCAATTAAGCTTAATTTATTTTTCTCACTTTAGCTTAGCATTATGCCACCGAAAAAGAAGAGTAAACTGTCTCAACAAAAGCGGACTACAACGGAAACGTCAAAGGAAAGCGCAGCGAGAAGGGCCAAAAATCGTGCAAATGCACAGAAGAATCGGGAAAAGAAAAAGCAAGGTGGCAATAGTTCTGATTCGACATCAAGTGCAAGTAAGTAAACAAAAAAATCCTAATTTAAATAAAATAAATTAAGTTTTTAATCAGTGGCTTCATCAGGCAGATGAATGAAACATGTTGCAGTGTCAACAAAAATAAAGTGAAACCCCCCAACATTTTTGTTGTTTTAATTTTAATTATAATATGGAGTTTCATCATGTATCCGCCTCATCGATCAAATATCTTATTAATAAACAAACCATTCTCCTTATACTAATATAGTTTGTTATTAAGCTACTTAAAAATGTTGTCAAAGATAAGTTATAAATTATTTTGAATTTATTAATTTGTATGTACTGTGTACTATTTTTCAAAATAATCATATTACAATAAAATATTATTTTATTCTCAGGTCTTCATGCCAATCCTCCTGCTACTGATGATGGCTGGACTTTGGTTGGTCCTTCCCGAAAACGAAGTAAGTTAATTTAATTTATCTTTCAAGTTTATCCTTTAATTTTATGAGTAATTTCATTGTAATGTATTTCGTACTTATAAGTAATTGAATTGAATGCATTACCCCGTAAACACTTTGATTTTTAGTAAATTTATTTATTCTTCAAATTAAAACTTGAAAGTCACTTTAGGAAATTGAATCATTTAAAGTACTTAATAATTAATTTCATTACACTGGCTATTTGAATCAATTAGAACCATTTCTTTTAATATCATGATTTAGTTAGTATATAATAAAAATAAATTAAGTAAATAATTATTATTTACGAAATTTAATTTTATAATATTAATAGTTTTTTTAATTGTACATGTGTTTATATTGTAGGTTTGAGATTGTCGCCCATCATTCAGAGCTTGCCTTTACCGGCAACTGAAGTATTACCGAAACCTTCTACTTCAGGTAAGTTTATGCCTTTTCCTCTCTATTGAATAAATACAATAGTTGTACTATTATCATTTTTTTTTAAATTAGTAAATAAAATTGTTTTCCACATTTTTTGTTCTCTTTGTTTTTAAAGAAAGCATTTTATTTTGGTTATAGAGATTTTTTTTTGTGTATGCTAAAAGAATCAATATTAATTTATAAACTTATCGATAACCGAAATTTAATAATAATTGTTTCGACAAAATTAAAAATTAAAAGCCTGTTTATACATTTTTTTATTTATAGGCTTGCAGTCGGCAACGCAATTGCCTCCACAGCCGACGGAGCGACCGCAATTGCCGCGATGGCCGCGTCGGGAGCCTCCGATGCCCCCGACGCCTCCGACGCCGCTACCGCAATTGCCGCGATGGCCGAGTTGGGTGCCTCCGACGCCTTTGGCGCAGGTACCGCAACCGTCGCAGCCGAAGCAGCTGTTGCGAGCGACGCGGCGGTCTGCGTCAACTGAACAACCGACGCAGCAACCGTCGCAGTCGACGCAGAAACCTTCGCCGACGCAGCAACGACTGTCGAGGCAGCGGCAATCGACGCTGTGGTCGCAATTGTCGCCGATATTAGCCAACATCGGTAAGTTTTTCACTCATACCTTTTATTATTTTTAATACTACTACAACAATCTTCCATTTCTAACGAATTTAAATGTAAATGTAAATTTTTCATAAACAGTAATAATAGATAATTTAAATAATTGTTTATTTTATTTTTAGAAGAGCTATCGCGACAGCAGCGATCGCTGCGTCAGCAGCGATCGCCGCGACAGCAGCGACAGCAAAGATCGCCGCAGGAACATTGGCCGTCATTGCTTCCAACGCGGGACAATACCGGTAAACTTCTTAATTATACCTATTTTAATTTTTACTACAAATAAACTGCTATTTCTAACAAATCAACGAAAATGTAATTATATAATGATATCGATCTGAAATAAATGTTCATTTTATTTTTTAGAAGAGTTGCAGAGAACTGCCACCCCTCCGCAGGCGACGCAGCGGCCGCAGCCGACGCAACGGCAGCAGCCAGAACGGTTGACAGAAGAACCGTTGTCGACGCAGCAGCCGCTGCCGGAGCTGCAGTTGGTGGTGTCGTCGCTGGAAAGTACCAGTAAACATGGCGCACAAAGGACCGGTAAGTTTATTAGTTATATTTTAAACAACAATTATTTTAAATGTCACTGCATTTTACAATAAAACCAAAACGAGAGTTTTCACTCCCAGACTAAGCACGAAGTAAAATTTCGAGTTTAGAAAAGCCTGAAGAATTTGGATAGGTCGCGCAGCGAAGCGGAACGACCTATCCAAATTAGGCTTTTCTAAACTCGAAATTTTACTTCATGCGCCACGCGTATAAAACACTGTTTAAATTTAAAATGTTTTTCAAACAATTAATTAAATCTATCATTTAAATGACGGAGAAAGTGTTGTAGTGAAATATTTAATAGAACTTTGAAAATAATATTGCTTCATTATATTTATATTTCATTTTAATCCATCTCAAATCTGTGCCATAAACAAATCAACAACAATGTAATCATGTAATCATAAAAAATTAAAATACATGGTCATTTTCTTTTTTAGACGAGTTGCAGAGAACCACCACCCCTTCGCAGGCGACGCAGCGGCCGCAGTTGAAGCGACGGCCGCAGCCAGAACGGTTGACAAAACAACCGTTGTCGACACAGCAGCCGCTTCCGGAGCCGCAGTTGGTAGAGTCGGTCACAATTTTACAGAGTATCGGTAAGTTTATTAATTAAATCTTAAACTACAATTATCGTAAATGTCACTATATTTTACTATAAAAACAAAATGAGATTTTCCATTCTCAGACTAAGTATGAAGTAAAATTTCAAGTTGAAATAATTTTTACTTTATTTATTGAAGATTCACAAGGAAGTTCGGCCCCCATTCCGCAGCTGCAGTCGAAGCGGCAGCCGAAGCAGCGGCAGCAGCCTGACCGGCTGACAGAAAAGCCGCAGCCGACGCCACAGCCGCAGCCAACGCTGCAGCTGCAGGAACAGCAAACTTCACCTTCTACTTCTGGTAAGTTTATGTACACGCACTGTTTTTAAATACATAAGTACATTGATAAAATAGTTTCATTAAATATTCATGTGCAATTAAAATACTTTAATGTATCATTATATTTATAGATTTGGCTCAGTCACAGCCAAAGAAGCGAGGCCGGCCTAAGAAGCAGGCGACGCAACAGCCAGCGCAAGAGGCACCGAGACGGTCTCAAAGGTTGAGCAGAAGGCCGTCTCAGATGACACCACCACCACCACCACCTCCTTCGCCGGCAGTGACGCGGTCAAGCCAGCGGTCAAAGCGGAGTGTTTTGCGGGGTGTACGGAGAGTAAGTGAGTCACTTAGTAATAGTTCAGTAGATGACTTAGACTTCGTAAGACTGACACCGGTACATGTTTCCCAATTGACGAATGTATTACCGCCTGTAGACGTCGTACCTGTTGTAAGAGTATTAGACGTGCAGGTGATAATACATACCGAACCAGAACGTCCTGTCGTTGTAGTCGATACGGACGTGCAAGAGGAGGTCGCCCCTATTCCGCCCATCATGGCGGAGGAAGAGGTCGTTCCTCCTGTTGTACGCGTGGAAACAGTACAGGACGTACCGATTAGGCCGGTAGCCGTAATGATTAATGCCGAACCGGAACGTGTTGCCATTGTTGCCGATGCGCACGTGGAAGAGGAGGTCGCCCCTATTCCACCCATCATAGCGGAAGAGGTCGTTCCTCCTGTTGCACACGTTGAGGCAGTGCAAGACGTTCCGGTTAGGCCGATAGCCATGGGTTTCAATTATAATCCTGAAACGGATTATAATCGAATTTCCAATATTGGCCAGAGGATAGTCGAGTGTCCTAATTGCTGTGCATTACTTTGGCACGATGAGTCTAAAAACATATGCTGTTCGGGAGGTAAAGTTCGATTGGTTGATATTGCGGAACCTCCTGAACTTCTAAGATCATTGATTAACGGCGAGAATCCGCAATCCGAACATTTTTTGACATTCGCTCGATCATATAATTCGGCCTTCCAAATGACCTCCTTCGGCGCGACGGAAATTGGAGGTGATGATCCGCGAATGTTCACATTTAAAATTCAGGGTCAGATTTATCACCGTATCGGCTCTTTATTACCTCCGCGAGATGGTAACGCGAAATTTTTACAGGTATATTTTATGGGCGATGATCAGGTTCAAGCTGATCATCGAATCAATAATAATTTCCGATTGAATCGCGACATCATCATTCAAATGCAGGCGATGCTTGCAGCACATAATCCGTATGTCCGCGATTTTAAGACCGCGTTAGAAAGACATCCAAATTTAGAGAGAAATTTAAGATTAGTTATTCACGCCGATCGAAGGCCCGCGGGGGCTCATCCGGGAAGGTTTAATGCACCCGTCGATGACGAGGTAGCTGTAATCATGGTCGGAGAGCAACACGGTACGAGAGATGTGATTTAAACATTTCACGATTCCACGTTGACGCGAGTGTTGGAGACACATCGATCGTACGATGCTCTCCAGTATCCATTGCTTTTCAGCCGAGGCGAGGACGGCTACAATTTTTTAATTCCTCTGCTTGATGCTCGAACCGGTTTAGAGTTACCGCGTAAAAAGGTATCCGCGATGCAATTTTATTGCTATAGGTTGATGTTTAGGCGTAACTCCGTCAACATCATCCATCGCATGCGCAACTTGGGCAATCAGTACTGGGTCGATATGTACGCGAAAATCGAGACGGAACGATTAATTTACATCCGTCAGAACCAACGCCGGCTTCGTGCCGAGGATTACATTCATCTACGTGATGAAATTAATCAAGGGACCGACCCAGCGGACCTGGGTCAATTGATTATTTTACCAGCGTCATTCACGGGGGGGCCAAGATATATGCACGAGCGTACGCAGGATGCGTTCTGCTATATCCGGAATTACGGGCGTCCCGATTTATTCATTACAATGACGTGTAATCCGTATTGGGAAGAAATACGGAACCTCTTATTACCGGGACAGCGCTTTAAACACAGGCACGACATAATTGCGCGCGTGTTTAGTTTAAAGGTGAAATCATTAATTCACATTTTAACAAGACGTAACCTATTCGGTGCCACCCAATGCTATTTGTACACGATCGAGTGGCAAAAGCGTGGCTTGCCTCACGCTCATTTGTTGTTGTGGCTAGAGGGTGGAATTAGAGCGGAACACATCGACCATCTGATATCCGCCGAACTACCTGACCCCGCCGTTGATCCGGAACTATTCGACATTGTCAAATGTCAAATGATTCACGGTCCCTGCGGAGCTGTCAACAGGAACGCTCCCTGTATGTCAGATGGCCGGTGTGGCAAAAAGTACCCGCGGCAATTTTTGCCACAGACAATGACCAACGACTACGGCTACCCTTTATACAGACGCAGGGAGCCGGGTTTGGGCGGAATTTCCGCGGAAATTCGGCCACGTGCTGGCGCTGCCGACCCGATCGTCGTCGACAATCGTTGGGTGGTGCCGCATTCGCCGGTTTTGTTAAAAATGTTCAAATGCCATCTAAATGTCGAAATTGTGAATAACGTATCGGCCATCAAGTACGTATGCAAATACGTCAATAAGGGTAGTGATCAGGCATGTGTCGGAATCGAAAATGCCAACGATGAAGTATTGGTGTATCAGAGTGGAAGATACATCAGTACTTCTGAGGCGGCATGGCGCATTCTGGGACTGTCTGTCCACAAACGGTACCCGCCCGTTATTCACTTGGCCGTTCACCCCTTGGCATTTTTTACACTATGCGCTGCCGACGAATTCGCACGTACGTTGCTGTACGTCGAGGTGCCTGCGTATTACGCTTTCAATCCGCGGACCCACGTATTTAACCGGAGACGTCGCGGTACCCCAGTCGCCGGTTTTCCCGGCGTAAAACGCGAACACGTTCTCGGTCGCGTTTTCACTATTCACCCGAGGAACGTGGAATGTTACTATCTCCGGTTAATATTGCATACCGTTCGAGGTCCGACCAGTTTTGTACATTTGCGAACCGTAGAAGACGTCGTTTACCCCACGTTTCAGGCGGCATGCAGGGCGTTGGGATTATTAGTAGATGATACACATTGGCATGACACTCTCGCCGATGCTTGCATCTCCGAGACGCCATCCAAGTTACGTCATCTATTCGCCGTAATCCTGGTGTTCGGTAATCCGTCTGATGCCAGAATTTTGTGGGATCAATTCAAAGACGCTCTCTGTGAAGACAAAATATTATTAGTTTGTTGTTGTTTACGATTAGAAATTTTATTTATACTATTTGACATATCACTGAATGTGGCTCTTCTTCTCTTCGTACACCCGCGCTAAATTACTCCACTGCGACTGCGTAATCAGAAGAGAAGATATACATCATGTTGCAGTAAATGAATTGCGGTAAGATTGCTATATTACTTTTTTAACACTAATATTATTGTTTTATTGAAGTATTCACAATTACTAATATTTTCAATTTCAATTTTATATTTACAACAACAATTTTAATTTCAAACATTGATATGACTATTATTTCATTACTAATTTCATTAGTTTTTGTTTTGTAATGCTAGGCTCTCAACTCTTTCAAACATATTTTTTCATTTTGATTATTTAATTATTAAAACAATTACTAATTACCTTTATTTCTTTTTTACATGTATCATCGGACACCAACGGAGACGACCGCGCCCCCCCGGTAAATTTTATTCAATTATTTTACATTTTCGTTTGTTTAAAAAAAAATGTCTTTTAATTTTGCCAAGTTCAAAGTTTTATACAGAAATGATATTATTTCATCTCTAATTTTTTGTTTTTTTTTTTGTTACATGTAAATACCTACAAACGAGTTGGCGGCACCTCCCCGGTAAAGTATATTTACGCTTTCAACTGTTTTGAGTCTTTGTTTTTTTCAAATTTTTAGTATTTATTTCATACACAAATGTTATCATCTTATTTCGAATTTAGTTCATTTCTATTTTGTTGCATGTAATTCCACCGGTAAACTATCTTCACGATTACAACTATTACAATCATTTGTTTTTTCGTCCATTTAATTTTGGTAAGTTCATTTTTTAATACACAAATTGTATCAATCCATTTCTAATATTCCTTATTTCTATTTTGTTGCATGTACATTCCTGTGAATAAACCAATCTCACATCACGAGTTAAATGCTTTTAAACAAGTCGAATATCATTTATAATGTAAGTTCTTTTTATGAAATATAAATTATTAAATATATTATTAATTTTTTCCATTTTTATTTTTATGTCTAGCACACGTCTACTTCGAGTAAACCGACCATGACTCATCTAAAAATTATTGTCATCGAATTTCATTACTCCATGCAAGCTGAACAGACATCATCCGTAAATTATATTCTCAACAATTATTTTATACATACCCATTATCATTTTAGGAAGTCAATTAACTTTTGAACAATTCAATACTAATCCTTTGTATTTTCTGTTTCAGTTACAATTTTCATTTAAATTAAAATATTTCAAAATTGATGATGTTAAATGGATGGAAATACTGTTCTTGGATGGAATCTACAAATTTTAAATTATATTGAAAACAATTGTACTGTTCTAATTTAATTTACATATTTTTTAATATCACAACATAAACATTTCACAATAGTTTACTTTTTATCACACCTTTTAAACGTCAGACAAAAATGTTCTTAACCTCAATTATACCGTGCATAAACAACGTAAATAAGTAAACAACGTAAAAAAAAATTAATATTTTTTTTTTACCTTTAAAATTTTTTTTTTCAAAAAAACTACTATCGTGTGCAGAATTTAATGCGACAAATCACCGTTCTTTTCCGAGTTCGATCCGATTATTAAAAGTATTTTTTTTTTTAATTTTAAAGTTTAATGTGCATATACAGGGTGGTCTAAAACCATGATTTTCTTCATTATTTTTTTTGTCCTACTTAAAATATTCCAAAATGATATGTTTAAACGCAGGATGGTATGGTTTGACCTCGCAGTGCTCAGTAAATTATTTTCGATTCAGAAAATGGCCGTTTTCACGGGATTTCAACAAATGTTCGGTCCAAAAATTGCGCTGGAGACAATTTGTTTTCGTGGAAATTAAGGAACAACCACCCTCTCAGTGTGCGAGCGAAGCGAGCACCCTAGCGAGCGAAGCGAGCGGCTGGAGCGAAGCGACCATCTCTTCCAACCTTTTCACGGACCTTTACATCCATCCACTCCATAACCACTACACAACAACGATCTATCTTGCAACCACCACCATTCGGCTTATGCATCATTTCCTCTCCCCCTCCCTTTCCCCTTGCTACTATTAAACATATATTTTTCTTTAACATCATTTATTTTTTTTCAATTATGCAATTCTCTTTACATTTCTACATTTCCTTGATTCGGCCCTCGGTTCCCCGGTTGGTAAACCGGGCTAAATGCTAGTCTCCCTTAATAAAAACGTTAATGCAGTGGGGATCCGAGAAGGCTGCGATTCGGTCGCCTTGGCAACCACTTTTACATTGCTCTTATGGAAGAAAATTTTCGAGAGGCCTTAAAAAATCGAAAAATTCATTACATCCACCTGTAATTCGAACTGAGCACAGATTCCGTCGCCCCTCGCACGGCCCACCAATTCCCCTCTCGATACGACCCTTTTTTCTATTTTTTTACATTTTTTGAAATTCTGACGTTTTAAACGTCAGGCAAAAACTCACTAGCCTCAATACTTTATACGCTGGTCTTGCTTCACACGGCACTTTTCGGGGTCGCGCATACCATCATTTCGATGGGATTTGACCTGGCCTTTCCAACGCGACACATCCGAGCGCTTAAATCGCCCGATTAAAAAAGATATCGATTTTTAAAGATTTTCAAAAAAAATAAATTGATTCTCAAAATTTTGGGTGCGCCGGGTTCACAATTACATTAGAAACACAACCCATCTATCGGGCATTTTTTTCATCCACGAAAAGTATTTTTTTTTTTGAATCAAAAGTTTAAAAGGATAAATACAGGGTGTCGAAATCCTGATTTTATTCATTATTTTTTTTTTTCATCCAAATTTTTTTGTTTTACCACAGGATGATAGAATTCTACTTGGTGATGTTGGGACCATTTTTTTTTTTTTTTAATGGCCGCCTTCACCGGCTGTCAGCACTTTTTCGGTCAAAAAATTGCCATCGACAAATTTTGTTTCCACAGTTCGATTTCGAATATTTATCCGCAACCGGCAAGACAAAACAAAACTATGAAAAGAACAAAAAAAAATTATGTACCCTTATGGAACAGATTGTACTGATGGAACACGAAAAACACGCGGGGCATGAGCCATAGTAGTTTTCATTTTAGCGATCTGAAATTTTTATTGGGCATAGAACCGAACCGCGAAATTCCGATAGGCTATACGGCGTTAAAATCCAAAATCGTTTTCTATTTTTAAAAAAATTTTGAAATTTTGAATTTAGTGGATCTTTGCGAAAAATTGCGATAGAGAAATTTGGATTTCAGATTTGGATTTAGACCACTTATCGGCTCCTGGGAAAAATACAAAATCAAAAATCTAATTTTTTGACCCAAGGTATATACCTTTGAAATTTTTTTTCATCTCAAAAAACATGAAAATCACCGGGGCATAAACCATAGTAATTTTCAAGTTAGCAATCTGAAATTTTGAATGCACATAGCTATTCGGATTTAAAATCAAAAATCGTTTTCTATTTCGAAAATAATTTTGAAATTTTGATTTTCTTTTTTTTTGGTCGAAAAATTTAGATAGAGAAATCTAGATTTCACATTTGCATTTCCACTAATTATCCGTAACCAATAAGAAGAAAAAAATCAAAAAAACCATTGGATTTTTGAATTTTTTTTTTTTTTTTTTTCTGAAAAAAAGGTCACCCTATAACCGGGGCATACAATATCGAAATATTCATTTTAGCGATTTGAAATTTTTACAGGGCAGAGAACAGACCGTCGCGAGTGCGCAAGGCAATTCGGCGTAAAAACCCAACCCTTTTATCTAAAGTCAGACTACATACATCACCCCCGACAAGCTTGCGAGCGAAGCGAGCTCTATCGAACAAAGTCCTGGAGCTACCTCAATTAAGCGAAGCGAGCAGTAACCGGGTCAGTATGCGAGCGAAGCGAGCAGTAACCGGGCCTAGCAACAGCAGCACGAGGCGATAGCCGAGTGCTGCTCTACATCGACCCAACAACAGCAGCACGAAGCGATAGCCGAGTGCTGCTCCATATCGACCACACAATAGTAAAAAAATCCAATCCATGGAAATTTTGACTTTTTAGTGATTTTTTAAATATCGAATCAAGCAACGAGACATTTCAAAAAATCACCGCTTCGTTTCTGTTTATCGTGGAACGTTGACATTCTGCAAAACTTTAGTCCACTATGGACCCTTTAATCAGTGCGAGTTTCGTTTGTTCATCTCATCATCGAACCGAGATATGATTTTTTTTCAATATTTATTATGCAATTCGCATTTCACTGAAAAATTTCGATTTTTTATAGTGCGTATTTTTCCAACACATGAGGTTTTTGTATCTTTGCGCTCTCTCCCACTCATTGAAAATTTCGATCACAGGGGTACATATCGAAATGTTTTTTGGTAAAAATAATATTTTTTAATTCATACCACAAAACGTTCCTCTTTGTTTTTCACGCGTGCGCTTTTGTTTTTTTATTAATTTTTGGCGAATGCGGCACCACCCAACGATTGTATAATATTATTTTAAATTCCATCGTGTGCAGAATTTAATGCGACAAATCACCGTTCTTTTCCGAGTTCGATCCGATTATTAAAAGTATTTTTTTTTTAATTTTAAAGTTTAATGTGCATATACAGGGTGGTCTAAAGCCGTGATTTTCTTCATTATTTTTTATCGAAGTCAGACTACATACATCGCCCAGGACAAACTTGCGAGCGAAGCTAGCCAACTAATGTCGTGAAGCTACCTCTATTAAATTCTCGCGAAGCGAGCTCTATCGAAATTAGACTACATACATCGCCCAGGACGAGCATGCGAGCGAAGCGAGCCTACCAAAGTCCTGGAGCTACCTCAATTAAGCGAAGCGAGCAGTAACCGGGTCAGTATGCGAGCGAAGAGAGCAGTAACCGGGCCTAGCAACAGCAGCACGAGGCGAAAGCCGAGTGCTGCTCTACATCGACCCAACAACAGCAGCACGAAGCGATAGCCGAGTGCTGCTCTATATCGACCACACAATAGTAAAAAAAATCCAATCTATGGAAATTTTGACTTTTTAGTGATTTTTTAAATATCGAATCAAGCAACGAGACATTTCAAAAAATCACCGCTTCGTTTCTGTTTATCGTGGAATGTTGACATTTTGCAAAGCTTTAGTCCACTATGGACCCTTTAATCGGTGCGAGTGTCATTTGTTCATCTCATCATCGAACCGAGATATAATTTTTTTTCAATATTTATTATGCAATTCGCATTTCACTGAAAAATTTCGATTTTTTATAGTGCGTATTTTTCCAACACATGAGGTTTTTGTATCTTTGCGCTCTCTCCCACTCATTGAAAATTTCGATCACCGGGGTACATATGGAAATGTTTTTTGGTAAAAATAATATTTTTTAATTCATACCACAAAACGTTCCTCTTTGTTTTTCACGCGTGCGCTTTTGTTTTTTTATTAATTTTTGGCGAATGCGGCACCACCCAACGATTGTATAATATTATTTTAAATTCCATCGTGTGCAGAATTTAATGCGACAAATCACCGTTCTTTTCCGAGTTCGATCCGATTATTAAAAGTATTTTTTTTTTAATTTTAAAGTTTAATGTGCATATACAGGGTGGTCTAAAGCCGTGATTTTCTTCATTATTTTTTATCGAAGTCGGACTACATACATCGCCCAGGACAAACTTGCGAGCGAAGCTAGCCAACTAATGTCGTGAAGCTACCTCTATTAAATTCTCGCGAAGCGAGCTCTATCGAAATCAGACTACATACATCGCCCAGGACGAGCATGCGAGCGAAGCGAGCCTACCAAAGTCCTGGAGCTACCTCAATTAAGCGAAGCGAGCAGTAACCGGGTCAGTATGCGAGCGAAGCGAGCAGTAACCGGGCCTAACAACAGCAGCACGAGGCGATAGCCGAGTGCTGCTCTACATCGACCCAACAACAGCAGCACGAAGCGATAGCCGAGTGCTGCTCCATATCGACCACACAATAGTAAAAAAATCCAATCTATGGAAATTTTGACTTTTTAGTGATTTTTTAAATATTGAATCAAGCAACGAGACATTTCAAAAAATCACCGCTTCGTTTCTGTTTATCGTGGAACGTTGAAATTTTGCAAAACTATAGTCCACTATGGACCCTTTAATCGGTGCGAGTTTCGTTTGTTCATCTCATCATAGAACCGAGATATGATTTTTTTTCAATATGTATTATGCAATTCGCATTTCACTGAAAAATTTCGATTTTTTATAGTGCGTATTTTTCCAACACATGAGGTTTTTGTATCTTTGCGCTCTCTCCCACTCATTGAAAATTTCGATCACAGGGGTACATATGGAAATTTTTTTTGGTAAAAATAATATTTTTTAATTCATACCAAAAAACGTTTCTCTTTGTTTTTCACGCGTGCGCTTTTGTTTTTTTATTAATTTTTGGCGAATGCGGCACCACCCAACGATTGTATAATATTATTTTAAATTCCATCGTGTGCAGAATTTAATGCGACAAATCACCGTTCTTTTCCGAGTTCGATCCGATTATTAAAAGTATTTTTTTTTTAAATTTTCAAGTTTAATGTGCATATACAGGGTGGTCTAAAACCATGATTTTCTTCATTATTTTTTTTGACCTACCTAAAATGCTCCAAAATGATATGTTTAAACGCAGGATGGTATGGTTTGACCTCGCAGTGCTCAGCAAATTATTTTCGATTCAGAAAATGGCCGTTTTCACGGGATTTCAACAAATATTCGGTCCAAAAATTGCGCTAGAGACAATTTGTTTTCGTGGAAATTAAGGAACAACCACCCTCTCAGTGTGCGAGCGAAGCGAGCACCCTAGCGAGCGAAGCGAGCAAGGCAAGCGAGCGAAACGAGCGGCTGGAGCGAAGCGACCATCTCTTCCAACCTTTTTCACGGACCTTTACATCCATCCACTCCATAACCACTACACATCAACGATCTATCTTGCAACCACCACCATTCGGCTTATGCATCATTTCCTCTCCCCCTCCCTTTCCCCTTGCTACTATTATACATATATTTTTCTTCAACATCACTTATTTATTTTTTTAGTTATGCAATTCTCTTTACATTTCTACATTTCCTTGATTCGGCCCTCGGCTCCCCGGTTGGTAAATCGGGCTAAATGCTAGAATGCAATCTTCATCGATTGAGTTAGTCGATTTTCAAAAAAATTACAGCGCCTTTTTGGGACTTACGATCTGTGAAAATTTCGTTTCGGCTGTTCTTCGTCGAATCGAGTTATGATTTTTTTTCGTCATTTCATTACTCATCAGAGCGAATCGCGGCAAAATTCCGATTTTCGGTGTTCCCTCTCTCTCATACCAACTAAACCGCTACATAGGACGTATCACTTCCACTTCTTGAAATTTCCGATCAAAGGGATTGGATTTTTTGCGGAAAAAAATGTTTTCAACCGACGCGGAAAGTTTTTTTTTTTCAATTTCAAAGTTTAGCGGCACCGCGCGGGTCGCCAATGTAAATAAACCGTGCGCTCAGCTACCACTCCCCAGACATTATAGGGCATCAAGAAGAGTTCCTTTGTGTGTAATCGTCGACGCCCGACACGTTAAGACTATTCGCGAAGCTCTGAGACGTTTAATAAAAAAGTTGAGTATTCGACCAAAGCTGAAAAGTTTTCCCCATTCGTGCGGGATGTCGACCGGAAGCCGTGTTGCGGCTCATTGCGCCACAACCGAATCGTCGGAGCGTCTATAGAGCGGCAAGAGAGGAAAGAGGATACATTAGGTGGTGCATTAAAGAAAACCCGGAGGAAATCCGTGCAGAATTCGATTTTTGGTGAGTTTTTGTAAAATCAAACATGAAAATCTAACCCCAATTTCGAACTTTGTACGTTGGTGTCGGTCACCGCAGGCCGAATGGGCCTTCGAATGATTCGATTCCGACGTACAAAGACACGCCCAACACGAATATAACACTCGCGGCGAATCAAAACAATTAAAATTAATTAATTTTTAAGTTTAACGTGTATATACAGGGTGGTCTAAAACCGTGATTTTCTTGATTATTTTTTTTGACCGACTTAAAATGCTCCAAAACGATTTGTTTAAACGTAGGGTGGTATGGTTTGACCTCGCGGTGCTCAGCAAATTATTTTCGAGCCAACAAATGGCCGCCTTCCCGGTGTTTCAGCAACATTTCGGTCCAAAAATTACGCTAGAGAAAATTTGTTTTCGGGAGGATAAAGAAGCAACTACCCTCTCTATGTGCGAGCGAAGCGAGCACCCTAGCGAGCGAAGCGAGCAAGGCAAGCGAGCGAAGCGAGCGGCTGGAGCGAAGCGACCATCTCTTCCAACCTTTTCACGGACCTTTACATCCATCCACTCCAGAACCACTACAAAACAACGATTTACCTTGCATTCACCACCATTCGGCTCATGCACCAACGCCTTTCCCCCTCCCTTTCCCCTTGCTACTATTATACATATATTTTTCTTCAACATCATTTATTTTTTTTCAATTATGCAATTCTCTTTACATTTCTACATTTCCTTGATTCGGCCCTCGGTTCCCCGGTTGGTAAACCGGGCTAAATGCTAGTCTCCCTTAATAAAAACGTTAAAGCGGCGGGGATCCTAGAAGGCTGCGACTATTACATTGCTCTTATGGGAGACGACTGATAGCGGGAGTGGAAAAATCGAAGAATTCATTTTAGAAAGTTCAAATTTTCACAGGACCGAGAACAAAAAAATTTCGCGTGTCTTAGGCTAAGCGGCGTTCAAATCCGACCGCGTTTTCTATTTTAAATCATTTTTTTAATTTTACGCCTGACGGAAGATTTCCTTACATCAATACTTTACACGCTGGTCTTGCTTCACACGGAACTTTTTCAGGTCGCGCATACCACAATTTCGATGGGATTTGAGCTGGCCTTTCCAACGCGACACTTCCGAGCGCTCAAATCGCCCGATTAAAACTAATATCGCATTTAATCGATTTTGCAAAAAGAAAAAATACATTTTCAAAATTTTGCGTCTATCGTGTTCAGAAGTCCATTAGAAACACGACCTATCTATCGAGAATTTTCTCTATCGAGAAAAAGTACTTTTTTTTGCAATTGAAATTTCATAAAAATATATACAGGCTGTCTAAATCTCGCATTTAATCGATGGTTTTTATTTTTTCTTTAAAATGTTTTGTTTAAACGCAGATCGCTACGATTAAATTTAGCGGTGTTGGGACATGTATTTTTTTTTTTATTGGCCGCCTTCACGGGCTGTGAGCACATTTTCGGTCGAAAAATTGCGATAGAGGAATTTGGTTATCACATTTCGATTTCGAATAATTATCCGCAACCGACAATATGAAACAAGACGAAACAAAACAATTAAAACAAAAAAAAAAAATTTTCATTTTTATGTTTTTTCGCGAAAAATTGCGATAGTGAAATTTGGATTTCAGATTTTGATTTCGACTGTTTATCCGCGACGACTGAGAAAAATGCAAAATCGTAAATCTACATTTTTTCACGGGCTGTCAGCACATTTTGGGTCGAAAAATTGCGATAGAGGAGTTTAGTTTTCACATTTCGATTTCGAATAATTGTCCGCAACCGACGACTAGATGAAACAAGAGGACACAAAACAATTAAAACAAAAAAAAAAAAAATTGAAATTTTCATTTTGATGTTTTTTCGCGAAAAATTGCGATAGTGAAATTTGGATTTCAAATTTGGATTTCGACTGATTATCCGCGACTAAGAAAAATACAAAATCAAAAATCTACATTTTTTTTCACGGGCTGTCAGCACATTTTCGGTCGAAAAATTGCGATAGAGGACTTTTGACGAATGCGGCACCACCCAACGATTGTATAATATTATTTTAAATTCCATCGTGTGCAGAATTGAATGCGACAAATTACCGTTCTTTTCCGAGTTCGATCCAAATCCAAATGGCCGCCTTCCCGGTGTTTCAGCAAATTTTCGGTCCAAAAATTGCGCTAGAGAAAATTTGTTTTCGCGGGGATAAAGGAGCAACTACCCTCTCTATGTGCGAGCGAAGCGAGCACCCTAGCGAGCGATGCGAACAAGGCAAGCGACCATCTCTTCCAACCTTTTCACGGACCTTTACATCCATCCACTCCATAACCACTACAATACAACGATTTACCTTGCAGTCACCACCATTCGGCTCATGCACCAACGCCTCTTCCTCTCCCTATCCCCTTGCTACTATTATACATATATTTTTCTTCTGCAACATCATTTATTTTTGATCGAAATTAAGCTAGGCCAATAACATTTTGAGCACTTATTGAGATTTGTATTACCTATCTATTGATCACGTTACCATTGTCGGACTATAAATATTAGCGGAGCTAAAAAATAAAAATTGTATTTTTAATTCCCTGTTTTAGCCTAAAAATGGGTTTTGAAGCGCAGAAAAAAAAACCAATTTCCGCCCTAATAAAGCTGGATCAATAAAACTTTTAGGATTTATGTAGATTTGTGTTACTCATTTACGGTCCAACTCCCATTGGTCTACTATCGGTATGACGGAAGTAAAAAAAAAAAATGGTGATGTGTCCATCATAGTACTTTCCCCCGTTAATTGCGTATTAAATCACTTTTAAAATATTTGTAGCATTTTTATTTTCAGAATGTCTTTAACTTTTTGATAACTACAACTTTTATTTGAAACATTTTTCAATTGTATCGACACATACACTGTCACACACCAATAACTAGATAAAACACACAACTTTTAAAATATCTCAAAAACTAAGAGTGCTATGACAAAAAGTAAGTGAACAATACATCTTCATTTTGTTCTTATCTACAACTTTTATTTGAAAGAATTTTTTGTTTGATGAACATTTATTAAAAAAATCTGAAAAAAACTGAAAAACGCTAAGAGTAAAGTACCACTTCCGGTTTTCCGATTTTCACCAAAAGCTTTTCAGTTCTTCCGATTGTAACAAAAAGCTTAAGTTTCAAGTTTTATCTCGATATCTTTAGCGGTTTTTGCGGTACAGCGCACACAGACACACAGACAGACAGACAGACAGACAGACATTTTTCAAAAAAGGTCTTATTCGACTCAGGGGACCTCAAAACGGATATTTCCGCTAAAATTTTTGATTCGAAAATTGTCACGAAAACAATACTTTCCCTTTGTATTACATACGGGGGAAAGTAAAAATGATAAAATCATGACACTCTAGAGGTTTTTTTATTGAACATACGATATTTTTTAACGTTAAATAGCCATCTTCAAAACTGTTTATCTAAACGCAATGAAATGTTCGTGAAGAGACTTGCTGATTACACGTAAAAGCTGTAAACAATAGGAACAAGGTAAACTAAGGGAAATTCAACTAATTTATAAAGTAAACTCGGAAACTTCAGACTCACCAGGTCTATTAAATGTTATTGCAATGACTTTGAACCATGGTCTGTTCTGACTGCATAATAGGCCATTGTGGTAAACCGATTACTTACTAGTTGCACCAAGTCCTCGACAATTTCGGATAAGTCAATTATACTAAACTTCGCCATCAGCTGACGACGGCGATGGCGACGGCGACGGCGATGAGTCCCCTCTTGTTTTATTTTATTAGTAGCGTTCCACAACTTTCCGAAAAATCCCATCAGAATTACAGAAAATTACTTTTAATGGCTTTCCCCAAAAGCGGATAATCCCGGAATGGGAAAAATACGGTGGCTGGGAGGGATTGAATTAAAAGGGAGTTTAGAGTGCTTATGATTGTTTGTGTAACGTGAACCTTTAACTTTTGAATTAATTCAGTGGCTCGCTACAGACTTTTATGCAGGGTAAATATTTTTAAAAGATGGTCCGGTTTATTGCGTTTCATAATTTCATCTGGGTCCTAAAAACACAAGGGTCAGTTTTAGGTGGCTGTATCTGAAGGATTTCCATGCGGGCTTAGCAGTTTTGTGTTAACATTTATGGATTAGATTAAATTATAAATTGCATTAACTTCCTCATATGAAAATAATATTCTTAAATTAATAATAATATTCATAACTAGGTTTGTTTCACTACTATTTTTTATTCTCTCCGACTAGTTTCGACTGATCGTCATTCTCAAGGAGTAATGACGATAAGTCGAAACTAGTCGGAGAGAATAAAAAATAGTAGTGAAACAAACCAAGTGACTTTTATTTAATTATCAATATTGTAAACATGTTTCATCAAGTGATTAATGAGAACCAAATTGAAGACAGTTTAAAATGCTTTATAATTTTCTGTTTATAGAGAAATTTTTAATAGTTATTTCTTTTAGGCATTCATTTCAGAAAATTGTTATTTATAAATATTCTTTTAAGTATACAAATCTCGATCAATCATACACTGTAAATGTTCAGGAATTCGTTGTTTTTAGAAAATTCAATTTGAAGTTTCTAACGAATGTTTCATTCCCAGACTAAGCATGAAGTAAAATTTCGAGTTTAGAAAAGCCCCGCGTAGAAAATTTGTCAAGGGTCGCCCAGCTAAGGTAAAAGGCCGTTTAATTAGAATTAGGGCTCGGCGTATACTCCGTTTTTCGTATAAACGTTTAGACGTATAAACGTTTGCCGTTTATTTTTTACGAATAAAACACGTTTACTTAATAAACGTTTACAACACGTTTCGCCTAATAAACGTTTACAACACGTTTAGCTTAATAAACGTTTACAAAACGTTTAGCCTAATAAACGTTTACAACACGTTTAGTTTAATAAACGTTTACAACACATAAACTTTAAACGATTTCCGATATTTCGGACGGTTTCCGACAAGCTATTTATTTATGAATAATAGTTATTTATTTATTTTTTTCGCTACCGGAAATATAATGCTTAAAAAAGATCAGAAAATATTGTAAGACACGGTTTGTGACATTTGCGATAAAAATTTTCATGCACCAAATAAATCTCATTATATATCCAATGTTCTAGTCTATTCTATGCTGTTCCATCGTACAGTAGAAACCGTGAGCTCCGTTTAAATAAAATCGCTGACGCTGGAATAGCACAATCCAGTACAAGCCACAAGAGCGATTTTAATTACTAATATATTACGCACAGTCAGCATCATGTTCATCATGTTCATGACAACATAACACAATATTTATTAAGAAAATGAAAATGAATTAGCGTGATTAATAGCCATATTAATCACTCAAATTAGTGATTAATGAAATGAGTGATAAATGCATCCCATTAATGTTACCTTTAAGCGTAAATAATGCACATATTAAACGATTTTCGTGAACAAAATAATTTGAACGCATTTACGATCTAAACGAACACGAATCGCATTTACAACCGACGCGATGTACGATAGCTCTATACATTTCCTTTTTTTATAAATATGCGTCGCCCCGCCGCGTCGCCCGCTTTTTTGATTCACACAAGACAGCATAAAACTTGCTTTAAATGAAATTACAGCTAGACTCGGCAATCGTGAATAAGCCAAAACAATCGCATGACGAGCGTCAGGTAGCAAATGTACACAAAGGGTTAAAACACATTACACAGAAATGAATATTGTTCATATTTATTGTTGATTTATTCTGTTTGGACAAACAGTTTTCGTTTTATGAACGTTTAAAGACGGGGGCCAGAAATCTTGAAACGGATAGTAGAAACGAATTACCTGTTGCTTGTGCATGCACACACTGCGTTTATATATGTAAACGACCCTTAAAACCGATATTTGCTGGATGGGTTTTACGTTTCTATATTAAACGATTTTCTTCAAAACGTTTAAACGAAGAAAACAGTTTAAACGCAAATATCCGTTTAAACATCAACACGGGTAAACGAAGAAAACACGTTTAAACGCAAATATCCGTTTAAACGCAAACACGTGTAAACATAAATATCCGTTTAAACGCGCATATCCGTTTAGACGTTTAAAAACCGCTGGCTTACTAAGAACACGTTTATCCGTGTACACGTCTAAACGTATAATAACGAGCCCTAATTAGAATAAGCACCTTATGTTAACAGTAAAACTTAGTAGCTATAAATGCAGTGCCCTAGAGCAAGTTAAATCTATACTCCAATTGTTATTTAGTGCATGTAAAACAATTTATAAGAAATTGAATACATTTTTAGGCAAACAAAATATTTACATTTTTTTCCACACATTCTTAAGTCAGGTCAATAAATAATATAATGTATCATATTAACTTGACTAGTAATTTAATTAACAAAAAGTGAATAGTGTTGCGTTATTGGATTAATGATTTTGATTATTTATAGAACTATAATAAATTACTAATCTTATTTCACCAGATGATCAATAAAAATAAATAAATGAAATTGCCAATTCTTGGTTGCAGAATACTTCAAACATTAAAAGTGCGATTCTTTTCGCAATCTACAACAAGTTAGTCTTACAAAGACTATATCAAACACTCATTGAAACAACTACTTCCCGGGCTAATACCCCGACGGACATTGAATTATACAACAAATGTTTGCTGTTACATACAGTAACCTACTGCAAATGTAACAATTTGGGTCAAATTATTCAGGCCATCTATAGACGCGTTTCGAGATTTATCTCTCATCAGTATAGCTTTGCCATTCCCTCTAAACAATTTGACACCTTAGACTGGCGGTCACGTTACCGTTCAATAAAAATAAAGTTAAAGAACTTTAGAAATAGGACGATTTTTTAAGTTTCTAATTTTATTTGCATAAAACCAACAATACTAGCCTAGCTGCCCAGAAAGCTGTAACATATGGATGCAAAAAATGGAATCAAGAAGAGATAGCCGCCCTCTACGAAAAACGCACCACAGTAATCAAATTAATTAAAGTATGTCATACAGAATTGGCTTTTAGGCTTCATAGTATTGAATTTGACCTGTTTTATTTTTATACACTTAAGAGAATATACAAAGTAACTTACAAAATCAAGATAATTAAATATAATAAATTTTAGAGATTAATTAAACAACAACATGCACAATTACCAATACCAACAAAAACTTATTGTGAGCATAAATTCTTTGAGAGGTTCATAAATTTAACTTCAACAGAATTTAAAAACATAGAAAAAGAACTGTTACAAAAGGGATTCAAACATAACATTAAAGTTGACATAAATCGTAAACAAACAGAAGTTACAGCTGTAGAAACTAAATTAACTTTAAATAAACTAAATTAACTTTAAATAAATATAAATAAATTAGTTTCTACGAAAAATACAATTCAACAAAAATTATTAAAAATGCAAAACTAAATATATGTAGCAATACGGAATTGATAACAGCCAAATCCACAAGGAACAAAGCAGTAGCCAATAATATCGTCTTTACTAAAGCAGACAAAGGAAATTCTGTTATTGCAATAATTAAAATTGAATATGTTAATAATGTTGAAAAATGTATGTCAAACAATAACTTTTTACCGGTAAAATCCAACCCAACGAATAAATTTCAATAAACAATAAGAACCACTCTAAACAATATAAACTATATATTAACGAAAAAAAATTATATTACCAATATGAACCCACAACCACCCAAATTGTATGGTCTTATAAAACTCCATAAAGTCAACAATCCAATAAGACCAGTAGTATCATATACGAATGCACCGTGTGAAAAACTGCAAAAAAGCTTAACACAATTTTAATTAACTATTTGTGTTTATTCCTAAATATTCAATAAAAAAAACAGCAAAGAACTAGTTAATAAAATTAACAACGTGGAATTGCCCCCAAATTCAAAATTCGTATCACTTGAAGGTGGGAAGGAGCTTGTTTCATATTGTTACGTTTTGAACTATTTGGGATCAATATGCAATATATTTTGAAATAAAATATTTCTGTAGGGTTATAAGTTAAAATTTTGTTTGGCATATTTAGATTTTGTTTTTGTTTAGTCAATTTATTGTATTAAGATATATATGTATTAATCTATTGTAAACTGGAGATTCCGTATATAAATAAATTAAATTAAATTTGATGTAACGAATGTAGCAATGTTCCACCAATAGAGGTAAAAGCGATAATAAAAAACAAACTGTTGTAAAAAAATGTAAATCCCGCCATCATAAACGAAATAATGTCCCTTTTAGATATTTGCATCAAGCAAAATTATTTACAGTTCGACCAAAAGATTTACACCCAACCAGATGGACTGGCCCCTTAAGCCCATTAGTGGCAGAGCTTTTTATGGACAATATAGAAAATAATATATGTAAATTACCCCAATTTAAAAATTGCCTTTATTAGTATAGATACGGACAGAATTTTAAGTAATTTGCTAAAGAAAATAAATCAACAACATAGAAACATTAAATTTACAATAGAGAAAGAAGAAAATAAGTACATTTATTTCTTAGATTTGACAATCAAAAATACTAACAACAAACATTAATTTTCAATTTTTCACAAACCCACACACAGATACAACAATAAACAATAATTTATTTCATCCCATTTCACAAAAATGTGCAGCATATTGGTCAATTATTCATCGAGCTTTTGTAATCCCAATGTCAGACGAAAATTTTAGAAAAGAAATAAATATAATTAAATGCATCGCAATTAAAAATCATTTTGCAATAGATATGGTGAATAAATTAATAAGACAGAATTAACAACAAATGATTAATAATTTGATTTTCCTTCAGAAATATACAAATATACACGATACGGCTCACTAACATATAATGGTAATTTAAGCCAAAACATTAGTAAATATTTGAAAAAATTAGACAATAAAATAGCTTTCAAAACAAATAACAATTTCTCAAAAATAATAAAAAACAGTAAAGACAAAACTGAAAGGTGTCAACGCTGTAGAGTTTATCAGTTAAATTGTGGTGATTGCCCTAAGGTCAAACAGGAAGAGCATTTGAGGTTCATGTCACTATATCCAAAGTGGAGAAAACTATCACCACGGTTAACTGGCAGCAGTTCAACCAAAAAATGCTCGAAAAACTCACTGCTATTCCGAAAATAAGGAATAAGGAAGAGATAAAAGAGGCTTTTACTACCTTTACCAAAACAATCACGGATGCGGTCGAAACGGTTTCGAAAATCAAAACCGTCTCGAAAAACAGCCGCCCACTCACAAATAACATCCTCGGTAAAATTCGAGACAAAATCGCATCCGCAGACAATGGCAACGCACCCGCTGCTCTCGTATCAAAGCAAACCTCAACAAGCTCCAAGCAGAAATCCAGAAAGAAATCAAGTCATTTTCATATTCCAACTGGAATTGAGTAATTGAGAATGCATCCATACACAAACCTCAAATGTGGAAGCTTACTAAGAGATTCACAACCAAACATCGAGCGACTACTCCGGACTTGCCTTCCTTCCGGACGACAAGGCCGAATCCTTCGCGGAAAGCCTAGAGTCACAGTTCTCCCCGAATCCGCTCACAACAGGTGACGATTTACTCGATGAAGTCGAGCAATGGATCGCCTTGAGCGAACCCCAGCCCATACCCCCAAACCAACATCTCCTGGAGAGATTCGTAAAATAATCAAATATGCGCCAAATAAAACGGCGCCAGGCCACGATAGTATAAGCTACGCATGCTTAAAAAACTTCCCCAAAAAAGGAATAGTTTTCTTAACAACCATGTTCAATGCATGCCTAAGGATAGACTACTTCCCAAAAACGTGGAAACACGCAATAGTGATTTTAATCCCAAAGCCTGAAAAAGACCTGAAATTTCCACAAAATCACCGCCTTATTTCCGTTCTGTGCACACTGGGAAAACTATTCGAAAAAATTATCCATGCCCGCCTTAGTGAATGGTCGGATGATCATCCCCAAAACTCATCACGGCTTCTTAAAAGGCCTCTCATGCAACCATCAACTTGTTAGAACCAGCGATTTCATAATCAACGGGTTTAACAGAAAGCAGAGTACGTTAGCCATCTTTCTCGATGTTGCGAAAGCACTCGATCGAGTGTGGCACGAAGGCTTGCTATATAAACTCATGTCACTTAACTGCCTAACATATCTAATGCACCTGATCAGGGAATTCATACAAAACCGCACCTTTTCGGCTCGTTTCAAAAACGCTACATATCTGCCACGCAAAATGACTGCTGGCGACCCACATGGATCTGTACTTTCTGCAATCCTTTTCAATCAAACATATTGAAAAGGATTGCAGAAAGTACAGATTTATGACCTGCCAACCCTAAACGATGTGCCTATGGCCCAATATGCAGATGATACTGCTTATCTATATCGAGGCAAATATCTGCCCTATATGATCCCAACATCCAGACCGCGCTTAACCAACTAGAAGAGTGGACAAAAGTCTGGTGTATTGCTAAAAATGCTGAAAAAAGCCAAGCAATCTACTTGACCCAATCTAATAAACACCCCCAAGAAAACCTCACCTATGAAGGCACACCAATATCATGGGAATAGCAAATGAAATATCTTGGTTCACAAATGGATAACCAACTTAACTAGGCAAAACTTGTTCAATCTGCGATTAATAAAGCGAATTCCGCCTTCGGCCCTCTTAAATCATTGCTTTTAACAAAAAGCACCTCTTTCCTCGCCAGTAAAATTCATATCTACAAGGCAATTATCAGGTCAAAACTGACCTATGGTTGTCCGTCATGGATACACATCTCAAAATCGTAGATGAACAGATTGGAAGCCACGCAGAACCGCATGATCCGCAGGATCGTAGGCGCTCCGTGGTTCGTCAGTAACGACTAAATCCGAAACGAAACAAAAGTGCCGAAACTACAGGATTTTATCCGTCAATTGGCAATTGCACATTTCTCTAAATTCGACGTCTCCCTCTTAAAGGATAACCTCGAAATTCCTGAAAACTTGAGAACAAGTGTTTTTCTTGTTCTCAAGTTTTCAGGAATTTTGGCCACTACAACTGGACCAATATTTTTTTAAATTATTCAGAATTGTTTCTGATTTTCTTTTAAAATCTATACTCCTCCCACTCGACACTAAGATATGCTACTCTATCTGAGTAACAGAAATAGTTATTTTTTCTCCAAAGTCATCAAACACTCCAACATCACTACATAAGTAGTAAACATTCAATCTGAATTTGGTTTACTAAGAGTCTGACAACCTACTGTTATCCTTCCCACCCGTGGGTGGGATAACAGAAGGTATCCATGCGGATTTTCTCCACCTCTCTCCCACCCTCCAAAAAAAAAAGCATTTAAGGAGCGAATTAATGAACACCATAAAGCATTCCTAAATGATAAGGACACCTCAACATATGCTAACCATTTAAAAAAAAGAACACGACCATTTCAACAAAGAATTTAAAATCCTCCACATCGCCAGCAAAGGAACAACATTAAATTAAACCTTATGGAAAACCTGGAAATAAATAAAAAAAACATTCATTAGGCCTCTTGCCGAATGAACAGATCGAACCCTCTAACTCTCCACTGCTCGGGCTGAGGAAAGATCCTCACTCCACCTCCATGTCATAAAACTGTGTATATATAATGTAAATTTGCCCGTAAATAACATCATTAACATTCTTCACCTGAAGAAGCTACAGCGTAGCGAAACAATTGTTGTGAAAGTAAATACAAAAAGTTGAAAATCAGAAATAACTTATTTATTAATTTATTACAGTAATCATGGATTTTCAAAAATTAAGTCCCTCAGTAATCAACGATACATAAGTGGGGATGCAATTTCACAAATTAGAAAAAAAAATTAAATTAGGTTGCCACGAAAGATAATAATTTTATACCAGAGCTGGGCAGGATTCGAATTCGAACTCGATTTTTGAAGATTCAAAAGAGCCATTCGAATACTTTAGTTAAACTAGATTCGTGATCAGGACTCGTTACATATTTTCAAGAGGATTCGTATTCGAATCCAGATGCAGGTAAATCGAATCCTTATAAAAGGATTCGAATATTTATAAAAGGATTCGCATATTTATAAAAGGATTCGAATATTTATAAAAGAATTCAAATACTTACAAAAGGATTCAAATACTTACAAAACGATTCTAATATTTATAAAAGGATTCGAATCACTTAAAAAGACTGTTATTCCTTACTTCACTTTTTATTTGTATCGTTAGATGTAGATTTCGAGACACAAGGTGCTCATTATCAATAACAAATAATATTGAGCACCTTGTATCTCGAAATGTACATCTACGATACACATAAAAAGTGAAGTAAGGAATAACAGTCTTTTTTAGTGTAATAATCACTTCAGGTAAACTCAAAAACATAAAGTTGGGGATTCGAATACTTACAAAACGATTCAAATGGTCAAAATAATTCGAATTAATTGTGAGGATTGACATGAAAAATGTGTTTCGTGTACTTTTAAATATCTCCTTAAATCACTGTTTTATACGCGTGGCGCATGAAGTAAAATGTCGAGTTTAGAAAAGCCCCGTAAAAATTTGTCTCGGGTCGTTGCGCGACCCTCGACAAATTTTCTATGCGGGGTTCTAAACTCGACACTTTACTTCATGCTTAGTCTGGGAGTGGAAACGCTCGTTTGAAACATAAAACGGAATGCTTTGATAAGAACATTAAATAACTGGAAATGCTCTTAAAGATAATAATCTAGTTTTCAACATTATGTTCAATATTATTTGAAGTAAAACTGACAAGGTAGCTACAATCTGAAATGTTAAATTTTTCCGACCTTTCTCTGATTCAAGATTTTTTTGCCTGACCTTTTAATTCAACTTTCTTCTGTGAAAACCCCCCATTTTGTTAAATTGTTTTCATTGTTTTTGTCAATATTTAAGTTGGTTTTATAAATGATATAATGCCTGTTGATTTTTACAAACTTAATAAAATCATATGGCTTTTTTGTTAGTGTTTTGGTCAATTTAAATAATATTTTATGACGTTTCTCTGACTTTCCCGTGTTTAATGATATTCAGTGAATTTTTTATTTACGTAATTTTCAGGCATTCGTCGATTTTATAATAGAGTTCTATTTGAAGTTTTGAGCGGGTGTTTCCACTCCCAGGCTAAGCATGAAGTAAAATTTCGAGTTTAGAAAAGCCCCGTGAAAATTTGTCGAGGGTCGCGTAGCGACCCGAGGCAAATTTTCGGGCTTTTCTAAACTAGAAATTTTACTTCATGCGCCACGCGTACAAAACACTGATTTAAAGTGAAGTTCAAAAACACACAAATACATCTTTAATCGGAGTAACACACAACTAGATATTTAGTCTGTTATCAACGATGTTCAGTGTTAACAATAAATAATTATAAAATATAAAAACGAATTAAAATTAATATCGACTCTGCAAAAATTGCATGTCACTAAGACAAGTCTCCAAATATTCATTGAAACAACTACTTCTCGAGCTAATACCCCGATAGATATTGAATTATACAATGAATATTTGAGTTACACGACAGCTTTACTGTTCTATGCATAATTTATGCAAAATGCAACATCAGGTCAAATTATTCTCTCGCCAAACTAAATGAATTAACAGAATTTTGCAATTAATTGAAGTTATTGATAATGAGCACCTTGTGTCTCGAAATGTACATCTAACATAAAAATAAAAAGTGAAGTAAGGAATAACAGTCTTTCTATTTGTGAAAAATACAGGGAATGAATATTAATTGCCTTAAGCCATCTATAGACACGTTTCGAGATTTAGATTTTGAATATTTTTTATAAAACAACTGGTAACGATATTTATATCTTAATGGCTACAAAAAATAATAAAATCAAATTTATTCTTAAAGGATTTGTATTCGTGATTCGAAAATACAGGATTCTAATCTTTGATTCGAATCATATTTATCTCTTAGGAATCCTTTATTCAAGTACTCGTGATTCGAATCATATGAGGTGATTCGAATTCGTGATTCGAATCTTTTTTACGAAAATTCATCTGTTTTATACATTAGGCAAGAAACTCTAATTAATACATAGAGGAGAATATTAGAGGTATTCCCTTCAATATTCTCATTAAAACTTCTCAATTCCTTTATCGGCAAACTTTTTATTTATTATTCCGCCTGAATAAAGAAAGCAAAACCTCCGGTGGTCGTTTCCTTAATGAGAGTTACCTTTAACTGTTTCGCAGCGATTAAAAATTAAATCCGAATGGAAGGTGGAAACGGTAACGTTAACTGAATTGATAATGCAATTAAAGTTAGGCCACTACTACCGGTAGTGACCAAATGCTGGTCTCAGTTTTAGCACTCTAATGGGTCAAGTAAGATCATAATAAAGATAATCCCGCAATTCCGTATAAATTTCATTTACCGAGAAAGCCCTTATCGCCGCCCTACCAGAATCCGAATCGCCCTCGTTAACGCCTTTTAATACAATTCAATGAATGGAAATGAACAAAAATAATAATCCTTTAGTGTTAAATACAGCCGATTTTATCTCTATTAAGTTTTTATCTGTAATCTATTTATACCGGGTGCTAATCCGACCGCTCGGTGATAGCAATTTACATGTAAAATCACACTTTCCTACAGTTTCCTGCTCCCCTAATTAATTTAGAGCAAAAGCATATAAGATCAAAGTTGTTCAGAATTTAAAATGCTATATGATAGGTCCGTATTTATTTTCAAAATAGTACTACTTGATGAAAACGAAGAGTACAAATTGAAGATAAAGAAAACGAAGATATAAATTAGTAATAATTTGAAAAAAATAACAATAGCCATGATTTTCAAACAAAATTTTGCGTCATCAAAAACTGCCAGTTTTGACTTTTCGTAAAATCGCGCTCCGTTTCTATATTTAAGTGCGCTTTTTAATTAAGTAATTCATAATAATGTCTTATACAATTGCTGAAAAAAACATATTTCTGAAGTGGTTTTATTCCGGTGATAGTGTAAATGAAGTTCGAAACTTGTTTGCTGGTTTATATCCCGATCGGCCGATACCCGCTGTTTCCACGATTCAGAACGTTATTTCAAACCAAGCAAAATATGGATCCGTTTTTAAACCCTGCCAGCCCTGTTTAAAGCATACTTCAAATATAGCCGAGAAAGAAGAAATTGTGCGAGAGAATGTAAACGAAATAAACATTATTGCTGCGTTAGCAGTTAGTATTCGGCAAATTGGCGACGATTTAAATTTGCACAATACAACCGCTCTTAAAATTTTAAAGAAGAACAAGTTTAAATCGTACAAGTTTTCGAACCACCAGGAGATTTTTGAGCCAGGCAGGTATTATAGAATGTTTTTCTGTAGAACACTAATGGAAATGGCCAATGTGGATAGATATTTCATTAACAACATTTGTTTTTCTGACAAATCGACCTTCACTATAAATGGAGAGCCAAATTTGCAAAATTATCGCTATTGGGATATAGATAACCCGCATTTGGTGATCGATAACTACTCCTAATATCCGCAGTCAGTCAACGCATGGTTAGGAATATACAGATCTAATATTATAGGCCCCTTCTTCATTGATGGGCACTTAAACGGGGGAAAATACCTTGAGCTGCTTCAATCGGAGATTGGCCCCGCCGTAGATGCTGTCGCAGGAGAAAATGTAGTATGGTTTCAACAGGATGGATGTCCTGCGCATTTTACAAGAGACGTCACTGAGTATTTAAATACTTGCTATACAATTACCTGGATTTGACGAGGCGGGCCGGTGAATTGGCCAGCTCGTTTACCAGACTTATCACCAAACGACTTCTTTATATGGGGCCACTTAGAATCAAAAATATACGATGCTAGACATGCTAACATCGAAGTTCTGAAAAACAAAATTACGGAAGAATGCAACAAAATAACCAACCGGCAACTTGCAAATGTTCGCAGAAATTTTTATGATAGACTTGATCAATGTTTAGCCGCTAATCGAGGTCTCTTTGAGCATTTAATTTGATTTTATTAAAAACAATTGATTGTTGTTGATGACGCAAAATTTTGTTATAAAATCATGGCTATTGTTATTTTTTCAAATTATTACTAATTTATATCTTCGTTTTCTTATACTATTAGTCCTGTTTTGAAAATAAATACGAACCTATCATAAAGCATTTCAAATTCTGAACTACTTTGATCTCTTATGCTTTTGCTCTAAAATAATTAGGGGAGCAGGAAACTGCAAAAGTGTAATTTTACATGTAAATTGCTGCTGCCCAGCGGTCGGATCAGCACTCGGTATGTATTTAACATTTCTATGTTTTTAACCAATTCTAATTTTCGATAAATAACCATTTACCCCTGAAACAACCCAAACTTATTCACACTACATCCATGGACCCGGGTTGGATAATTTATTATTCATAAATTATTCCACCGGACGGGATTCGAACTCGCAACCTCTGGGTCCGTGGGCAAGGTCTCTGTCCACTCGACCACCGAGCAGTTTTCTTTGGAATATGTAATCATAATTGAACAAATAAATTCTCAAGAAAATTGCTCTATCATTAACGTGAGTTCAAACTTAAGTAGCATATTTTGAACCTCACTGTAAATCAGCGTTTTATGCGCGTGGCGCATGAAGTAAAATTTCGAGTTTAGAAAAGCCTGAAAATTTGGTTTGGTCGCTTCGCGCTACGCGACCAAACCAAACTTTCAGGCTTTTCTAAACTCGAAATTTTACTTCATGCTCAGTCTGGGAGTAGAAAACACTCGTTTAAAGCTGCAAATTAAACGTTTTTTCAAACAGCGAATGTGGGATAATTTACTCCTTAAGCAAATGTATATTTTAAAGAAAAATTCCTTGTAATTGTTTAATGAAGGGTGGGTCATCTCTTCGAATCTTTTTGAACTACCACTTTATTTTTACTTTCATGATATATGACATCTGATGTATGACAGTTCTTCAGTATACAACACCCGGTTAACGAAATGGCACGCTATACGCTCGATGCACTCTGGGAACTGTTAAAAATTTACTTTGAATATAATTCGTGTATTGCAGAATCAGTGCGAAAATTGCGTACAAAATTCGGTCGCGAATATGCACCAAATGCAAGTATTCTGAAGAAATGTTTGCACAAAGTTCGTGAAACTGGTATGCTGGTGGACCGTACTAAAGTTCCACATGCTCGTTCGGTTCATACACCCGAGAATATTGCTGCTGTAGCCAGTAGTGTGCAAGCTAACCCGAGAAAATCGACTCGTCATCGCTCTCAGCAATTAAACATTAGTCGCACTACCTTGAGGCGTATTTTGCATAAAGACATCTATTTATTTGCGTATAAGATCCAAATAACACAGCAGTTGAAGAGAGTTGACCATCCACTTCGATACAACTTTGCTAATTGGGCCTTAGAGCAGCTGGAAGCCGATGGTGAATTTTGGCGAAAAATTATCTTTTCCGATGAAGCGCATTTTCACCTCGGGGGCTATGTAAACAAGCAAAACTGCAGGATTCGGGCATCGGAAAACCCACACGTGATCATTGAGCAGCTAATGCATCCCGAACGAGTGACTGTATGGTACGGATTATGACCCGGCGGCATCATCGGCCCATTTTTCTTTGAATCTAGCGAGACGGTCAACGGAAACCGCTATAGGACCATGATAGCAAACTTTTTTTGGGAGCAAATTGCTGGTTTGGATGTGGGCAACATCTGGTTCCAACAAGGTGGGGCGACATGCCACACTAGCAACGAAACTATCGACTTATTGCGGTCAAAGTTCGAAAATCGTGTAATCAGCCGTCGTGGAGATGTGAATTGGCCAGCAAGGAACTGCGATTTGACCCCCATGGACTTTTATCTCTGGGGTGCCGTTAAAGAACGTTGTTATGCCAACGATCCAGCAACGATTGGCGATCTTAAAGTCAATATCCAAAATGCCATTGCTGAGATAGAACCGCAGACGTTGGAAAAAGTTCTGAAAAATTGTGTCGGGAGAATATACTATTGTAAGGCCAGCTGTGGCAGCCATTTGGCTGATGTCATATTCCTTGTATAACCGTATACTCTTGGCTACAAAATAAATTCAAGATCATGAAATTCCATCTAGCCGTTTGTGTTTTATTAACATTTTAAAAAGATTCCTTGCGATGGCCCACCCTTTACACTTAATTTCGATTTACATTAGGTATAATAGTTATTTTTTCTTTAATCAATTTTACACACATTGCGTTCATAATAAATTAATTTCTCACTAAACTCATTGCGTTTTTTATATTGGAAATAAATCAATTGCAGAGAGCGTTTAATAATCGTTCAATTATAATAATTAGCGAATGTAATGTAGCGCGTATACATTTACTCTGGTGCTCTCATTTAATTGTCCGTTCGGATGAAATGAATTAAATTAGAATCAAACGGTATAATTTGCGAGAGCCGGCGTTATTATTCATTCGACTGTCGAATTTACATCAAGCCAGATGAATACATTAATTACGGATATCGCACTGAATGTCAGGATTTTATATAAATTCGAAACCGAGCGCTTATTGCCGCGGAGATAGCCTAGCTAGATTCAATTCGACATTCTAGTTGGAACTGATCAAAAGCCGTTTGAAAATATTCTGCGGTTTACAGCTAGTTACTGGAATACGTTATTTGAGTGGTATTTCTGATAACGTATAGGGTTCTGGTTTCTGGTTCAAAGGGGAGTGTGCAGTTCTGCACTGCACTTAGGCCTCATTAGGCCCATTGTGCCACCTCCCGTAGATCACCCATCCTCAGTTTAGCCATCCCACCTTGTTTAGGTATTCTAGCATAGCTGAGGTGGGTAGATCTCTTATGTAGGCCATTGTAGGCCATCTATCACCCAATATGGATTCCCTGATTGACGATAGTGCCGGGCATTCACAAAGAAAATGCCATGCAGTCTCGTCTTCCATGCTGCAACCTCTACAAGATGGGGAGTCAACTATCCCCATCCTATAGAGGTGCCCGTTTAGTCCACAGTGACCACTAAGGATGGCAGTTAAGCACCTGAGATTCCCTCTAGCCAGCTGCAGGTACCGTTTCGCTGATCTCTCATTGGGATACACAAGTGTTTCCTTAGAGAGCTTGCAGCCTTCGGTATCATCCCAACGCATCCTGAATTTCTCCAGGGCATTGGTTTGTAACATGTTACACAGGGAGAGAGGAGCAAACCGCACTAGCGGCTCCGGTGAGAGTAGATTCATCCCAGCCGCAGCTCTTGCCAGCGCGTCAGCTCTCCCGTTACCTGTGTCTGTATCATGCCCTTTCACCCAGCAGACTTCAATGTTGTTGTGCATTGCTGCCTATCTGAGTTTCCCGTGGCACTCTATTTCGGTCTCTGACGAAGCATAGGCTTTCTGCAGAGACAGAATCGCTTGCCTGCTATCCGTTAAGATTAGTATGGCTACATTTGTCACATTGCGGTTTATGATGTACTCAGCCGCAAGTGTTATTCCCATCGGCTCCAGTTGCGTGATGGTTCCATGAATTCCCATCGGAACCTTTGCTTGGATTTTTAGGGTTTTAGAGAAAACTACAAGGCCCGATCCTTCTATCCTTTTAGATCCATCTGTGTAGATCCTTATAGCAGACTCTCTTATCCGCTTAGTGGGTTGAACAGTATAGGGTTAATTGCATAGATATTTTAACTGCAATACATTTCAATAGTTACTTTAGATCAATGCTAAATTCATAGTCTTTAATGAAAACAGTTAGTGAAAAAATATAACGTTTTAATTAATAGGTCATAAATTCATAGTCTACAGAAATGATAAAAGATTAACATTGCTCTACACAGCAGATTGGCCGGCAATTAATCGTTTCGTATGTGGACGCACTCGGGGAAAGTAGCAGTGTGGTGTGCATTGTCGACAGTTGGGATAATTGGGCCTTACTTTTTCGAGGAAGAAGAACACACTGTTACTGTGAATGCAGTTTGCTACAAATAAATGATTGAGGCATATTTTCTCCCAAAACTTGAAGAAATGGAACTTGGGGACTTATGGTTCCAGCAAGATGGAGAAACTACACACACAGCGAGAACTTTAATGGAACCTTTGAGGGAACACTTCCACGAGCGCCTAATCTCCTTGAGGGGTGACATACTATGGCCGGCGCACTCCCCCGATTAGGCTCCCTGTGACTTCTGTTTATGGGGATATCTCAAATCCATTGTTAACAACGACAAACCACGGACCCTGCAAGACCTGAAGGGCAACATTCGCCAAGCCATCGCCAACATTTCCGTCGATATGCTCGAAAGAGTGGAGCGAAACTTCAAAAAGCGGGTGGATCAGTGTATCGCTGATGAGGGCCGCCATTTGTCCGATGTCATTTTTAAAACTACTTGAAACAAAAATTCAGAATGTGTACAATACGATTAAAAAAGAAATAAATCGATATGTGAAATACTTTTTCTTTAACAAATTATAAAAACGTATTAAAATTAATATCGACTTTCTGCAATATTTTTGTCTCATTGAGACCTTTCGAATCAGCAAGTTAAATCAGCACCCCGTTATTTAACACTATTGACAATATTTTGAAAATTAATAATTTAATTTGGATATAGAAAATGTATATAATATATTAGGCACGTATTGGTATTACAACTTCATAAACTAATACTCTTGCATAAAACAAACAAGTAAATGTTTAACAACAAAATCAATATTTCAAAAACACAAAACACATACCAAACCGAATCAGAATATTAAATTATAATCGCGCATAGAAAACGCACATAAATTCCGAAATTTATGTACAACTAAAGTATTCACTATACCGCAGTAAATATTGTTCGGGCTTTATTTATATTTCGCCGAATAATTTATACGTTGCTGCTGAAATAATTGTGAACAGCTTCGAAAATCTGGTAATACATCAATTCCGTGCTGCACAATGCAGGAAAATTCATCCCGGGCCGTGTGCCCATTTATATTCCGCAGTGTTTGTGAATTAAAACGCATTATCGCTTCAATCCCCGTGTACAAAAATCGAGAGGTTCAATAAAAATTCTATTTGTATTTTAATTGCTAGTTATCCGATACTGGCTATAAAACTGCGATAGGATTTTTTTTGAATTTATTAACTCATAACTCAGTCTGTTGTTGGTGGCTGAGTGGCCGAGTGAGTGGAGACCCTGCCCACAAACCCAGAGGTCGCGGGTTTGAGTCCAGTCCGGTGGAATCATTTATGAATAATAAATGATTCCTTTCTTGAATTAATTTCTCATCTGGCACTTGGTGAAACATATTAGAATATGTAAAGTTATTTAAATAAAAAAACACTTTGTATTGTTTCACAAATTAAAACTTTATTCCAACTAGTTTCGGTTTGTTAGACCATTTTCAAAGAAATGTCCTTTGAAAATGGTCTAACAAACCGAAACTAGTCGGAATAAAGTTTTAATTTGTGAAACAATTCCAAGTGTTATTTATTTAAATAACTTTACATAAATGATTCCATCCGGGTTCATAATTGTTGTAGTGTCCTAGATGTAATTTCGATATAGAATTGGTTAAAAAACAATAACTATATACCTTTTCAACTTCAAATTGAGAATAAATAACTTAAAATTGGGAACAAACAATTTTAAATTGGGAACAAACAATTTCAAATTAGGAACAAACAATTTCAAATTGGGAACAAACAATTTCAAAATGAAAACTAGCAATTTCATAAGGAGAATAAACAATTTTAAATTGGAAAAAAATCAATAGTGTAGTTGTACCGGGTGGGCAAATAAGCGAGGTAAGCGGCTGTATCTCAGAAACTAATGATCGTAGAGAGTTACGGTAAACATTTTTATAGGTAAAGTGGGCAAGGGAAAATGCTGGAAATTATTTTCAAGTTTCCAACATGGCTGCCAGTGGGCGTTTCCACCATCTTGAATTACATAAAGTTACGTTTCTCGCAATTTTCCCCAGTGAATGTAACAAAAAAGTATTTGCGTTTTAATGCTAACCTAAAGTGGAACATTTTTTGTAAAAACAATTTTTCTCTATCTTTCGAAATAAAGTGGTGGGGGGTATTTGAATGTTGTTTTAAATAAATGCCTGTAACTTCGAAACGGCTAAATGGATTTGTATAAATTTGGTATCATTGAAAAGAGCATTTCTTGGGCTTTTAGGCTTATCCTAATCATGATAGTTGTGACCTACACGGCCGCCGATAGAGGGCGTTATTCGATATTATAACCAAAATATTGGATTTTCTCGAAAAACTTAAATGCGATGATATGATTTTTTTAGACTAGAAAATAGACAAATGACCGAACAATAAGCCTGCGCAAACCGCATCTTAATATCTAATAAAAAAATAATAATCTTAATAATAAAGATATTAAGATGCGGTTTGCGCAGGCTTATCGGTTGGTCATTTGTCTATTTTCTAGTCTAAAAAAAGTCATATCATCGGATTTAAATTTTTTGAGAAAATCCAATATTTTGGTTATAATATCGAATAACGCCCTCTATCGGCGGCCGTGTAGGTCACAACTGTCATGATTACAAAAAACCTAAAAGCCCAAGAAATGCTCTTTTTAATGATACCAAATTTATCCAAATCCATTAAGCCGTTTCAAAGTTACAGGCATTTATTTAAAACAACATTCAAATACCCCCCACCACTTTATTTCGAAAGATAGAGAAACATTGTTTTTACAAAAAATGTTCCTCCTTAGGTTAACATTGAAACACAAATACTTTGTTGTTACATTCATTGGAGAAAATCGCGAGAAACGTAACTTTATGTAATTCAAGATGGTGGAAACGCCCACTGGCAGCCATCTTGGAAACTTGAAAATAATTTCCAGCATTTTCCCTTGCCCACATTACCAATAAATTTTTTTACCGTAACTCTATACGATCATTAGTTTCTGAGATACAGCAGCTTACCTCGCTTAGTTGCCCACCCGGTACATTGCACAAATTTGCATTTTAATATTGTCCGCTTGAGCTTTTTTCTATATATGGTATTTTTTAGTAAGATGGAATAGGGCAACTACAACTTTTGTAAAAAAATTACTGTTAAATTATTTGCTTTATTAAATTTTGTATTATTTTACGGCCAATTTAATTTGGAATTGTTTATTCCCATTTTGAAATTGTTAGTTCCTAAACTCAAACTGTTTGTTCCCAATTTGAAGTTGTTTGCTCCCAATTTGAAATGGTTTGTTCCTAATTTGAAGTTGTTTGTTCCTAATTTAAAGTTAAAAAGGTATAGATTGATGGCTAATGGTCATCCAGTAAATATGTAAACACATGCTGTAGGCTGTACATTTTCCGAAATTCGTTGTTTTTTTATAAAGAGTTCAAGTTGAAGCTTTAAACGAGTGTATTCCACTCCCAGACTAAGCATGAAGTAAAATTTCGAGTTTAGAAAAGCCCCGTGAAAATTTGTCTAGGGTCGCGCAGCGACCCGAGACAAATTTTCTGGGCTTTTCTAAACTCGAAATTTTACTTCATGCGCCACGCGTATAAAACACAGATTTCAAGTGAAGTTCGAATATACATAAGCTTCATAATTTTTTTGCGTTTTATACGCGTGGCGCATGAAGTAAAATTTCGAGTTTAGAAAAGCCCAGAAAATTTGTCTCGGGTCGCTGCGCGACCCTCGACAAATTTTCACGGGGCTTTTCTAAACTCGAAATTTTACTTCATGCTTAGTCTGGGAGTGGAAAACACTCGTATAAAGCTTCAGATTGAACTTTAAAAAATATAACAAGGAATATCTAAAGATTTACAGAAAATGGGCTGAATTTGGAATATGTATACTTAAAATGTATACTTAAAAGAAAATATTATACCAAAAGATGTAAATAGAAAATGAATGGCAGTACTGGAACAAGGATAAAGGTATGTTGACAAGCGCGCAGATGGCATCAAAAAACGTAATCAAGGCATAAGGAAGAGAGAAGAGAGGAAGGAGGGTTTGAAGGAGAAAAGGGTAGAGGGGATACACGTATCATTTTGGAATATTGCGGGGTTAAAGAAAAAAATAGAAGATGGGCAGTAGCGTAGGGAAGTGGAAGACTGGATTAAGGATAAGGATTTTGTTGGTATAGTACAGCGGTCTCCAAACTACTGCCCGCGGGCCAAATCCGGCCCGCGACTTGCATGAATCCGGCCCGCGATTGTTTGTAATTTTTTTTGTAAATGTCATATTTTGAAATATTGTAACAATTGTTCCTTAAATTTTTCATAATTTTATAAAATTAATCGGATCTTGTCCGACTTTATTATGTAGAATTGTATTTGTGGCCCGCGAAGAAGATAGTTTGGAGACTCCTGATATAGTAGAATCATGGGTGGAGGAAGAGAAATGGAAACAGTTAAAGGATAAAATACCAAATGGATATAGATTGGGGCGACACGGGAAAAGACAAGAGGAAGGGCAAAATGAGGAATCATCATCGGAATTTGTAATGACTTTGAGGACAAACTTGGGAAAGAGAGGTAATAGAAGGGCTCGTAAGTCAAACCTTTAGTAGGCGAAAGCAGAAATGGAGGATAATAACTGTCTAAAATCAGCAAAGAGGGAAGGAAATTATGGATTCTATAGCCAAGATGCAGCAAGAGGTAGAGGATCCAGGGAATGTAATTATAGGGGGTGCTTGGAATGTAAAGATAGGAGGTTTAGAGACTCAACGGGTAAACGAAGAGAGAAAGGCGATGAAAACGAAAAAATCCAAGGATAAGACAGTAACTAAAGATGAAAAGTGGATACAGTGGGCTGATGGACAAAGGGTTAGAAGTTTTGAATGGGTGTACAGATGGTGATTGGGAGGGGGAAATGACTTATGTGGGCCCAAGGAGAGAATCTGTGATTGACTATATTTTTGTTGGGAAAGAGGCCTGTGTCTAGACACAGGCCTCTTTCCCAACCAAAACATAGTCAATCACCGATTTTCCCCTTATTCCTACATAAGTTATTTTCCCCTCTCAATCGCCATCTGTACACCTATTCAAAATTTCGAATCCTTGTCTATCAGCCCACTCTATTATAAACAGGTTTAAAGTGAATGATTGAAGTGGATCAGATCACTTTCCAGTGTCAGTAGTGGTAGGGGAGAAGGAGAAGAAAACAGGTGTGGAGGGAAGATAAAGCTGGTATTGGTCAAATAAGGCAAAAAATAACTTCAGGAAGAAAATAAAGAAAGTGTGTTTTGAAGAGGTACAGTCTTTAAAGCAGTTGAAGAGAGGGGTTAAGCAAGCGATGGCCAGACAAAAAGTGTGGATAGGGCAACAAAGCAGAGTCGAGTGATTTGATCAGGGGTGCATTTTTGCCAAGAAAGTGCTACGGAGAGCAATAAGAGCGTGTAGGAAAGGCAGTGGGGGCGAAGAGGAGATAAAAGAGGCAAAGACTAAGTTTAACAAAACATGCAAAAGAAGTAAGGAGGAAAGAGCAGTTAAAGAAAGTTGGAAAGATAGGAGATGAAAAACAGCTGTGGACATACATACAGAAAAGGACACCAAAGAAAAAAACAAAACTAGGTAGCATTCCAATTAAGGAATGGAGAAAATATTTCCAGAAGCTGGTTAGGACAGACAACAGTTAAAGAAGAATTTTGGATAAGAGGGGGAGCTTTAGTAGAGCAGAAGACTTAAGTGAGGAAGAGTTGGAGTGGGCGTTGAGTATGGTTAAAGGAAGAAAAGCGGCAGGACTGGACAGTATAAAGAGGCTTAGAAGTTGTGCAGAGGAATGGAAAAAATATTTTCAGGAACTGGTTGGAACGAGAAACAGTGAAAAAATAATTTTGGATAAGAGGGGGAGGTTTAGTAGAGCAGAAGACTTTAGTAAGGAAAAGTTGGAGTGGGTAAGTGAGTATGGTTAAAGGAGGAAACGCGGCAGGGCCGAACAGTATAAAGGCAAAGGCTTGGAAGTTGTGCAGAGGAATTGAGAAAATATTTTCAGGAGCTGGTTGGGACGGAAAACAGTGAAAAAAGAATTTTGGATAAGAGGGGGAGGTTTAGTAGAGCATAGGACTTTAGTGAGAAAGAGTTGGAGTGGGTGAGTGAGTATGGTTAAAGGAGGAAAAGCGGCAGGGCCAGACAGTATAAAGGCAGAGGCTTGGAAGTTGTGCAGAGGAATGGTGAAAATATTTCCAGGAGCTAGTTTGGACGGAAAACAGTAAAATACGAATTTTGGATAAAAGGGGGAGGTTTAGTAGAGCAGAGGACCTTAGTAAGGAGAGTTGGAGTGGGCGTTGAGTATGGTTAAAGAAGGAAAAGCGGCAGGACCGGACAGTATAAAGGCAGAGTCTTGGAAGTTGTGCAGCGTTGAGGGAAAAAGAAAACTGCTAGATATACTGAACGGTATTTTGAGAGGAAAGACAGGTTTTCAAAAGAGTGGAGGGATGGGGTTGTGATTTCTGTACATAAGGGAGGAGACGGAATGGTGCTCAGCATCAGTGCAGCGGTGCTCAAGATCTTATAGAGACTGTCCATTAGTGTGATCCATCTAATGGACAGTCTCTATAAGATCACGATGATGATGGTGACAGAGAAGCCAGAGAGGGAAGTAGAACAAAAATGTATATTACGAGAGGTCCAAGCAGGGTTTAGGAAAGGGCGATCAACGGTGGAGCAAATAGCTACATTTAACTGGTTTATTGAAAGAGAGTTGTTAAAAAAAGGAAAGGAAAGTATACCTGTTGTTTGTGGACTTAAAAGCGGCGTATGATTCGGTAGAGAGAGGGCTGTTGACTGGGTGTTTGAAAGAAATGGGTGTATCAGAACAAATTGTAAATTGGGTGAATGAAGTATTTAGAGGAACATGGTGTAAGGTTAGAGTAGATAAGGTGGTGTCTAAGTGTCTTAAAGTAATTTAATTCTTAATATTGTTTAATCAGAGTAAATAGTATTACTCAAAATAAATACATATTTAAATAATTATACATGCTCCTAACATTTAATGCATTTTATACTTATCACTGAATAATATAAACCACAATATATCTGCACAGTCTCGCCTAAAATTACAATTCTATTATAATTATACAAATAATCAGTGTTGAAATTGGTTAGTTATCCGTGCGTGGAAATAATGGGATTTGTAAATTATACAAATCGGAAAACTATTCTCCATACGCAAACCAAACACATGATTTTAATTTTCGAAATTTCATACGCAGCGAATTATATTATTTATATAATAATTTAAACCGAGAGAGTTTATTCTTTAATTTTTGTATACGCTTATGTTTTTGATTATTTTGACTAATGTATAACTTGTATCAGTTGTTTATAATAAAATGAATATGTTTAATTACAGTAGAATTATACTATTAAAACAATTTTTCTAAATCAATTAAATCAATAGTTAATATTTTAGGTTTATATTTATTTAGACAGAAGCATAATTATCATTATAATTATTTTGTATTATATATAGTATATTATATATATATATATATATATATATATATAATGTTTTTCCGTGTGGTTCATTGATATCATTACAAGTTTTTATCTAAAGGTCCTTTTTATATTCTTGGATAAGACGGTTTATGTCGTTAATAAGTCTATAGAATTTAGATTTTAAATTACTTTCGTCCTACAAGCTAATGTCCCTGTATAATTGTCATATATCACCCTCTGGCTACGGCTTTGAGTGTTAGTATTATTGTATATTTTAAATTCGACAGTTAATAAAGTTCAATTAACCGCGCCGAAATGCGCGAATCCCGATAAAAGTGTCAAAGATTCGGGGCCGGAATCAACAATTGAATTAATTAATTTAATTACAACCGCTCGTTTCGAACGCCGCATATTTGCGGCGGTTTCCGGTTTTAATTTAGTTTTAAATAAATAAATAAAGCGATCACCGGATATATATACATATAGATAATAAAATTAGCTAATTAAATTCGAGCGGTGTTGGTTTTAATTAAACCTCGCTGTGATACTCGTGCATTTTTTTACTAAAAATTTATAAAAAAATTCATCGAGTTGTTTGTTTGACTCGGTTTTGTTTATTAATGTGGTATACATATCAAATTGTATTGCAGTTTAAAAAACTAATACTAAAAATCTGCATCAAAACTTAGAACATTCATGAAATGATTTTTTATTTATTTACAATTTCTCTTTTTTCAAGTTTGAGAACTTAATGTTAGTATCTAAGTAACTTCTTGTTGCAAAAATAGCGCGTATAAAATAAACTTTTAAGCTAGTGATTGATTACAGCAGTAGCACAGAGTTCGCTCCCGGTACACCGCTTATTTTCTAGTCCATTAAGATCCGTGTCGATAAAACAGTCTATTGAAAAGAGCGCTGCCGTTAAAATTATGCAATAATATCAATATATAATGTTTCTGGTCTGCATATAATACTTTTACGGGCGTATATACATTGAATTTTTATGGGGATGAGACGGTGATTTATGCTCACAGCAAGGGTAGCGAACGCCATGTTTGCTTAATGCTTCGATTCCTCTTAAAGACGATGCCGATGCGCACAATCGAATTGTGTGCCGATAACGTGCACAGAATATAGCGTTGTAAAGTTGCGGATTTTTTGTTTAAGTTGGTAAATTGATTCAGAAGTTGTGCGGATTTTTTTGAGCAGTATAAATTGTGGTTTTATTTTGTATTATTCATGCGTCATAATAACGAAAAATATATAACTTGGGACTTATTTCCATTAAATCAGTAAGCCCGAAACAATTCAAAACAAAGATTAAGAAGTATCTCCTACAAAAAGCATTTTATATGCTATGTTCGGTACAAACAAGCGGTTTTTCTAATCGGTTGGCAACATGCTCGCTTTTTCCTATTTTACCCTTTTTTTGCTATGCACAACACTTCCTCTATCCTTGTTCGGTCCGCTGACCGAGAGAGGAGAGTCGTAAATGTACAATGACACGCGATGGTCGATCTCGCGCCACCCCGGCGATTAGCTAAGTAATGCCGATCATCTGGGAACAACACCCTCAGGAGAAGCTGTAAGGACCCGGATACCGACACACCAAAGGTCAGTTTCTTCTCGCTACCGTTCCTTAGCAATTTCTCCGACTTTGTTGTCGGCCGCCGCAAAAAACCGCTATGAAATTCACGGTAGCTCCCGCTGCGAGTTACGATATTTCATAGGGCACAAACCCCCCCAAACATGCTAGATGAATGCCTTCTTAACAACTTTAAGGATATTAATATATTACCTCAAATATTATCTAGCGTTGCCTAATAATATAATATTTACAAAATTTTATTTCGTTTTTATATTTTCTAAATATTCTGCAAACTATTGACTAACTCAATTTTTCTTTACGTAAAATTTTCTTTATAATATAATATATATTTATATGTATGCAGGAATGTATCGTATCAAAGTGTAAGCTTCTTTTATTTATTGTAATAATTTTAAATGTCTACTTATACAGAGCGTTTTATTTAAATAGGGCCATAGGGATTTAGGTTGTGAAAAAGACAGCCCATGTTAACTGTTGATGTCGTATAAATATGTAACAATCGTTAGGTTTTATCAATAAATTAAACATTTATCTACGAAATAACGCGACCAAACCAAATTTTCAGGCTTTCCCAAACTTGCAATTTTACTCCATGCTTAATCTGGAGGTGGAAACACTCGTTAATAGCTTGAACTTATTTTTTTTATAAAAACAGCGAATGCCATAAATTTACAGCGTATACACACGTCAAGATATGTAAACTTAAATACAAAAAATCCTTGTATTTACTCCACGTTTAAAAACACGCATCAAAAAACAAGTTATAAAATACTCTGCAAAGTTTAAAATGTCAGCGAAAAAGATAAATAAATTACCCCATTATTATTTATTAAAATGCAATGAAAATATAAAACCCCTCTTCTGGGGACACACACAAAAAAAAGTAAAGACGAAAGCAATCGGAGATGAAAGCTGAGATCGACAACTTTTTCCTGCGCCGCTCCTCCTCCTCCTCCTCCTCCTCCTCACGGAATACATGAATGGGAAATGTAAGAATTTTCCGGACCCATTTTCCGCTTTTGTTTTCCGGAGAAAAAAAGGGAGCAGTCGAGATTGGACGTTTGTATTCGAGCACCGCTATAAATAAATACCGAAATAATATCGGAAATGAAAACTGCTCTCTATCTACACAAAAGGCGACTCCGGGGCGTTACGTGAATGAAATACATTTAATGTAATTTGAATTCTCAATAGGGGAGGTGAAAAAAGGGAAAGAATGACAAAAAAGAAAAAAGTACAGGCAATGTAGAATAATATGACAGATAGCAGACTTATGCTACTTGATGTGATAATGTCATTTAAGGGAAAATTTTACAGATAGCAGACTCATGCTACTTGATGTTATAAAGTCATTTAAGGGCATACCATTTGCTTGAAACACAAGAATTAAATTGTGCTTTATGTCTATGCTGTTGTTACCACCAATAATAATACTGTCGTATTGAAATTTCAGGATGCGAAAGTTAAAGTATAAATCACTGTTTGTGATGAAGCCACAGTGTGGTGAAACAATTGTTGTAGTACAATAAATATAATTTTGAAACCTAAGAAATGGTGTAATATACACGCAGAAAGTATGATAAAGCGAAGAAAAAATAAGTGGAAGATTAGCGTAGGCGAACGTGTGAATGATTAATAATGGTTTTAATTCATGTTGTGCTCGGCTTGTAATTGGATAAGTTTAATTGCGTTTTTAAATATTAATTTCACTAAGGGGAAAACGTGCTGCTACGCTGTTTTACAGCGTGCAGCATAATTCAAATTAAAATGGCAATCAATGAAAATGTGGCTTTTTAGAATTAAATTTAATTCGTGATAAACACAATTTATTTAAACGCACAATCGCATGTTAACACATTTTATTTGGTCAATAGGGTAACCGATGCAATGTTGCATGTACATTTCCAGTCGATAATACAGCCCGGCGCTTCCACCATTTAATTAACATAATGATGACGGCAGGATCTTTAATAATAATTAACAACTGTACAATATTCAATTATTAAAAATTATTTAATTAGAAACTGTACAGGGTGGCCCAAATTGGATGTTACTATAGGGAATCTCGGTTATTAGAAGAGATAGAAAAAAATCGATGGCTCATCCGCGAGCTCTTTTGTCGAGACAAACTCAATGCCGAAAACAGAAATTAGCTATCGTCTTTTGTTTTCAAGTTATAGCCAAAAATTCAATATTTTCCATATTCGATTTTTATTAATATCTCAGTCATTTATTATTTAATCAAGATAAGAATTGTATGTTCTATTTATAAAATCCTTGGGGCTTTTCTCAACTCGAAATTTTACTTCATGCTTAGTCTGGGAGTGGATTATTAATAGCTTTTTCAAAGATTTGTATTCGTTTATAAAATATCGATGGTTTTTAAGATTTTCGTAATTTTTTTAAGTTTTTAGTTTTCATAAATGTATTTTTTGGTTTAAGGGTTAATTTAAATTGAATTAAAACGCAATATGTTATAAATATGTTATGATATTATTTTTTCATATTACCTTATAATCAACGTAATATTGTAATAAAAACATGATTACATGAAAATTAAGGATTATTGTTATAAATATATTAATAAATTTAAATATAGAAATTAATTACAATTTTTGCACAAATGGAATCATAACATATTCATTTGATTATTTGTAAAGTTTCATTCATTTGTGTTTATAAACAAAGAAGTTGCGAGAGGTTAAAGTTGCCCAGCAAACCATCGTGTGCCGATCGGCATCCGATCGGATGCCGATGTATCGAACGTCGCTGCCGATTCAATGTCGATGTCCGACAACGAATCAGCGTCTTTATGTCCACCCGATCGACAGCCGCTCGCATGCCGGCGTCGACATGTAATCGGCAACTATACGAAACTTCATCCGTGACGTCGTCCTCGAATCGGCAGCATTTCGATACCTCAATCGTGACGACTTCCTCATCAAATAGGCAACAATTCATAACCTCACACGTGACGACGTCGTCATCGAATAGGCATACATTCGATACCTAAATCGCAACGACGTCGTCACTGAACAGGCAACTGATCGAACCCTCAATTGTAACGATGTCGTCAGTTATTTATTGGACGACTTTCTGCAGAAAAAAACCAGTGTTACGGGGGTGAAGACTTCATCCGTGACGTCGTCGTCGAATCGGCAGCATTTCGTGACGTAGTCCTCATTGAATAGGCAACAATTCAAAACCTTAAACGTGTCGACGTCGTCATCGAATAGGCATACGTTCGATACCCAAATCGCGACGACGTCGTCAGCGAACAGACAACTGTTCGAACCCTCAATCGTAACGATGTCGTTAGTCATTTATTGGACGACTTTCTGCAGAAAAAAACCAGTGTTATGGGGGTGAAAACTTCGGAAATCATTTCGATTGATTAATTGTAAGCGAATACAAATATTCCACTGCGTAACAACCCGACTAACTTTTTTTCACTCTTTACATTCACTAAAATAAAATAAATACAAACTTACCGATTCTGCGTTGCTACACTTTACTGACTCTACTTTAGTTACGTGTTTAATTCCAAAGTGATTCAGGGTTTGTTGAATAAAATAATTTGATTCAAAATACAAAAACAATTAATGTATTAATTTTACACGAAAAGGTATATACACGTTATTTACAAACATTTGCACTATGAGCAAACACAAAAAAAAACTAAATTATTACAATACCAAAAGCACTGGCTTTGGTAATGTAGTCAGGAAGTAAACTTTAGATTGAATTCGCGAACCACTAACTTAAACTGTAATTGAACTTGACTCTTTGGAAACTGGAACTGTAATTAATCTTATCTTTGGAAACTGGAACTGTAATTATTTTTTTTATCCCTTAACCACCTGGTTTTTGTTAACCACCACAATCCTTTCCCGCAATCATCACTAGAGAGGGATGTTGAGCTGGTGGTGGCAGAGCGCCTTTTCTGTGGTTGGTTGAAAGATGGGGTTAAAGCGTGGTTTACGTCTGCGCGCTACATTTAACCTTAGGTACTTTTTCGAGGAGAATCGAATGCAATTTACAGATTATTTCTATCTTCATTAATAAGAGAGATATAGCCCAAAGGTATATTTTTTTAAATAGAAGTTATAGTTTTCTGTGCTATTAATAAACTTGTTTTTTTTCTTTTTTCATTGATATATAATATGTTCATGTTGTATTTGCAATTTATTAAGATATATTATATTTTTATTAAGTTTGAAATTAAATATTTCTTATTAAACGCAGAGCGCCATCGATTTTTTTCAATCTCTTCTGATAACCGAGATTCCCTATAGTAACATCCAATTTGAGCCACCATGTACGGTATTCAATTATTCAAAAAATCATAGTAATTTAGATGAGAAATTATAGCATATTATTTTATTAATAATTTCATAAAATTATTATTGAAACATATGTGAAATACCGCCACTCAAAATGCATTTAACTAATTTTATAGATCCGAACAGCTTTACACGTTTGCATTTTTAATCAGATCGAAGTAGCTTTGAATAATCCAGCAGCTATGAAAATAGTTACAGCACACAATAAAATCCATTGCAAATGCAATTTTAATCAAAACCCCATACCGTTTTCCCCCTAGTACTCGTAAAATCTAATATAAAACAGCCCACCAACTTCATCACTACACACACGTTTAATAGCTCAACCGAGGAGATTACCCCTTCATATAATTCCGAATCCCCTCAACGGCGAACTGGGCTAAAAGGTGTACACATAAACACGCGCTGTATTTTGCATTAACAACGCAAATATCTTGTTTGTTTTTGGGTATGTTTAAGTTCTCGCGAGTTCTAAAGCGAGAAACCGGAATATAGGTCATGCCTGGCATGTTGATTATATGCGTTTCGAACGCCCTGAGATTACATATTTGGTAAGATTTAAATTGGTTGAGATGTCACGATTATTTTATGTAATGGCTCTCTAAAGAATTCGCCATTCCTGTGGATTTTTAAGGGAGCGAGGTTATAATTAATTATCTGCTTTTTTGGATATTTTATAGTGAGTTTTTCTTTTAAGTATACAAACGCTTTGATTAAAGTTTAATTTTAAACTCTAAACGAGTGTTGTCCACTCCCAGATTAAGCATGAAGTAAAATTTCGAGTTTAGAAAAGCCTTAAAATTTGGTTTGGTCGCTTCGCGTAGCGAAGCGACCAAACCAAATTTTCAGGCTTTTCTAAACTCGAAATTTTACTTCATGCGCCACGCGTATTAAACACTGAAATCACTGAAATATTGTAAACAAGCGCAACTTCACTTAAAATCAGTGACTTGTACGCGTGATGCCTGAAGTAAAATTTCGAGTTTAGAAAAGCCTGAAAAGCGAATTTTTCAGGCTTATCTAGAATCAATATTTTACTACATGCTTAGCCTGGTAGTAAAAAATTCGCTTGAAGCTTTAATTGGATTCTTAAAATATGCCTGGTTCGTTGTTTATATGCATTTCGAACGCCCTGAGATTACATTTTTGGTCAGATTTAAATTGGTTGAGATGTCACGATTATTTTATGTAATGGCTCTCTAAAGAATTCGCTATTCCTGTGGATTTTTAAAGGAGCGAGGTTATAATAAATTATCTGTTTTTTTGGATATTTTATAGTAAGTTTTTCTTTTTAGTATACAAAAAACCTTTGCTTAAAGTTTAATTTTAAACTCTAAACGAGTGTTGTCCACTCCCAGATTAAGCATGAAGTAAAATTTCGAGTTTAGAAAAGCCTTAAAATTTGGTTTGGTCGCTTCCAAACCAAATTTTCAGGCTTTTCTAAACTCGAAATTTTACTTCATGCGCTACGCGTATTAAACACTAAAATCACTGTAATATTGTAAACAAGCGCAACTTCACTTGAAATCAGTGACTTGTACGCGTGGTACCTGAAGTAAAATTTCGAGTTTCTAAAATTATAATTATCATACTTTTTCGCTCTTCATTTTGGATTTGATAATAAACATTGTATTTTTAAGTCAAGCAAACATTTTTGTAAAGAATGACTTTTTGTCGAAAATGTATAATACCTTTTTGTCAAAAAATGAATAACAAATCCGTAATTTGCGGACACACTGTATGTATGTGATATAAAATGGCGGGCGAAACAAGTAATACTAGTGAGCCCAATGATCCTTATTTGAAGTGTTGTACGAACCAGTTATTTAAAATACTAGTGTGCAGAAAATGTGGAAATGCATACCATCGGAGCTGTGCCAAGAAAGCTAAGGGAGTAACGCCTCTTGAGGGTATATGGATATCGTGCTGCGGACCAGAAGAAATTGAGGTTAAAAACTCACAAGAAACTGAATCCCTACAAAGGCAAGTAGAACTACTTAATAAACTTTTACATGAAATGGAAGATAAAAACCAAGTCCTGAAGGACAATATTAAACTACTAAATGAAAAAGTTGCATATTTAGATAGCAAAAATATAATCAACAAAACCAATAGCGACATCTCGAGTACAATAACCCAAAAACAAAATTACCTCCTGCAAAGTATTAATCTCAATAAAAGATCCCTATCATGCGATGACTACAGAGGTGAGGAAGTCAATGATAACGTCAAGGATCAAATCAAGAGCAAACGCGCGAAGAGTCCACTCCCGGTGAATGAAACACTCACGCAGACGCGGCGACCGCAGCCCATTCAAGCAACGGCACCAACTAACAGTGTAGATACTAAAAAAACAACCGATCGCGCAAAAACGGACACTTGGACCGAAGTGACGGGACGAAGAAAGAAAAATAAACCAAACGGAATTGTCGGAACCTCCACAAATAAGCATAATATAAGAGCTATTCCACGTAAAGGATTCTTGTACGTCTCCAGACTTGAACCAACAACTACAGCAGCGGAACTATGCGCCGACTTGAAAACGGATTTTCCAGAAGCAATTTGCGAACAATTGGATTCAAAATATCCACAGCATTATTCTTCCTTCAAGGTAACCGTAGACAGAATCAACTTCGAAAAAGCGATGGATCCATCCAATTGGCCTTATGGAGCGTATATAACACGTTTTTTTCACAGGCAAAAGAAGTCACAAGAGAGAGAATAACACCTAATATAAGATCGGAGATAAACATATATTTCCTAAATATTCAAAGCATCCGCAATAAAGTTAATGAATTTGAAGCTTTTTTAATTAGCAATAACATAAACTATGACATAATTTGCTTTTGTGAACACTGGCTAAAACCAGATGAGGTACCAAATTTTGTAATTGATAAATTCTCTATAATATCCTATTTTGCGCGTCGTACATTTCAACACGGTGGATCGATGCAGCTAGCGAACAGCAAAATAAAAATTACTAATTATAACCAAATCAATAACTTATCAATAGAAAAACATTGCGAAGTATCGGCGACTTTTCTGCCCGTTTATAACATACTTATTATATGCATATACAGATCTCCTGATGGTGATTTTAACACATTCTTAAATACATTGTGCAACATACTAGAAAATACAGATGTCAACAAATACCATGTAATACTCGGCGGTGATTTTAATGTACTATTTAACACGCAAGATAGAAATGCAGTAGATTTATGTGATACACTAGCATCCTATGGCCTGTACAGTCACGTTAAATTTAAAACTCGCAATTTAAACTGCCTCGACAATATTTTCGCTAACATTGACCCTAATGACATATCAGTTCAGGCATGCGACTCTGGCCTGTCCGACCACATAGGAATTAACGTTAAAATAAACACCAATACGCCCCTAACTAAAGAGACCGACACAAAGATAAGACCGTTTACTAGACTAGGCATAAGTGAATTTTACGCATTACTGGAATCTACCGATTGGAGTTTTATTGATAGCGAAGATTTTAACACCGAAGAAAAGTTTTGCATATTTACAGATGTGCTACTCCGACACTATCTAACAAGTTTTCCCGAAAAAGTACTAACGGGAAAAAAGAAACAAATAAAATGGTTTAATACCAAGTTAAGACAAATGCGCGAAACACTTTTTCTTATAAGGGACGCCCACAAAAGGGACCCCTCCATAAAAAATATCTACCTTTCCTACCGGAAGACATACCAAGTTGCCCTAAAAAGCGCAAAAATCGCAGCTAATCAGTCATACATAAATAATTCACACAACAATATTAAAGCTATGTGGACAATTATCAATCAAAACAGGGGAAATTTAAAAACAGACCCTCCGTGTAATATCGAACCAAATTCACTTAACGATTACTTTTGTAATGTATCAAGTAATCTCCTGCAACAAATACCAGCTCAAACCATAGATCCCATAAGTCAAATGGCCAAGCATAACACACTTACTACAACGAATTACTTCAAATTAACAGAGATCTCACAGTCCGAACTCCGAGGCGTTGTCGGAAGTCTCAAACACTCAAAATCCCGAGACATATATGGTTTAACAACTACTCTAATAAAAAAAGTGATTGATGTTATAGTCACGCCTATCACTAAATTGATAAATTTGTGTATAGTCGACAGCCTATTTCCAAAATCTCTTAAAAGTGCGAGAGTAACGCCTATATTTAAAAAGGGCGATAGAACTGACATGGGGAATTATCGACCTATCTCTGTACTCCCAGTTCTATCAAAGATTTTTGAGAAGATAATCTTAAGTCAAATTCTGAAATTTCTGGAACATGAATCCATTCTAACAAACCAACAGTACGGCTTTCGAAAAAACCGATCGACAATTGATGCAGTCAACGTCTTGCTTCAGGATATCCTAGAGGGTTTTGATGCTGACATGCACACATCGGCTTCTTTTCTGGACCTCAGCAAAGCGTTTGACTGTGTCAATCACGAAATTCTTATACGCAAGTTATATTTCTACAACTTCCACCCTTCAGTATGTCGGCTGATTAATTCATACCTGATAGACAGAAAGCAAACAGTGGTCCTTAACCAAAAATCTTCCCGCGAAAGCCACATAAGACACGGTGTACCACAAGGCTCCATTCTCGGGCCGGTACTATTCATATTATTTATTAACGACTTACCATCAATAACATCTTACTCCACATTTCTACTATATGCCGACGACACCTCTATTTATACAAAGGGTTCTGATATCAATAACTGCACACACCAGAATAACGTAGCTAAATATGAAGCGAGCAAATGGTTTAAGTATAATAAATTGTCATTAAATGAAAATAAAACAGTAAACATCAACTTTTCACTTAAATCTATACAAGAAAATAACCAAATGTGTGTCAAATTCCTCGGAGTATACATCAACAGTAAACTAACTTGGCACACGCATGGCCAGGAAACTGCCGCAAAGATTTGCAGAAATATATATTTACTGCGCCAACTAAGCTCTTGTCTACCAAAAAAGGCATTGCTTGTAGCATATTTTTCTCTATGTGGATCCCACTTATCCTATGGCATTACAGCCTGGGGCCACACAACAATTATGCACAGACTATTTGGTCTGCAGAGACGAGCAGTGAGAATTTTAGATGGTTTAGGATACAGAGATGACTGTAGGGAGGCATTTACCAAGCTTGGCGTACTAACCCTACCTTCACTTTATGCACTAAACTGCCTAACGTATATCTCTCGAAATATAGAGTCATATCGCCTTCACAGCAGCATTCATATGTACGACACCAGAAATAAACAAAACATACACATGTATCGGTCTCGCCTTACGAAGACACAAGACGGAATACATTTCTACGGTCCCAAAATTTATAACACCCTGCCTGAAAAGATAAGGTCGTTGGGGTGTAAAGAGTTTAAAAAAATTATAAAAATGTACCTCATAAAAAAAGCATTTTATAGCATGGATGAAATATTGGCAGATAAATTTGAACTGTAAAATCTTCATTTAGAATATGTGTTCCAAATGTATATCCCATTTTAATATTTTAATATGTTGCAACTTGTATTTTTATCTTATACTTATTTTCCATATTTATACTTTCTGTAATTTTCTGACCTGTGTAAACTGATGTATATTGCACCAATAAATTATTATTATTATTATTATTATTATTTAATTACAGTTGTGAGTAAAGATAGCTATTTGATCTTTACTCACAACTGTAATTAAACATACATACAGCCATACAGCCAATATTGTAAATAATTAAAATATATTTTTTAAATTGGCCTTCTTTATGCTCGTGCTACCGACAGTAAAACAAACATTTTATGAAACAAAAATGTTCTTTTCATATTATTCCAAAACAAAATAAATAATTCATATGTAAAATATCAAAAATAAACCATTACTTTAGAAATCAATGATTATATTTAACATTAATCATAAAAATTGAATAATAAGGAACAAAAACAGTGAACTATGGTTTAATACTCCATCTACATAAATATTTCAGCATTTGTTCACTTGTTTGATACTAGAAAATTATGAAATTAAACGATTTGTAAGAAATAGCTGGTACAATTTGAGGCAAGATCCTCAAAATTGGTCGCATTGATGGGTGGGACATATCAAAGATATGTAATTGTTTTACTTGTAAAAATGAGGGAAAGGATTAATTGTTGGAATTATAATTATTTAGTAAAATGCTGAATACAGAATCAAGTGAATTCTTTCATTTCCGCACTTACAACTAAATTGGATGTTAGGGCGGCGATGTGGAATTTTGAAGCGAGATTTGTGCGCGGATTGAAATTTGTATGATGTGAGCACGACTTCGTGTGTGTGAACCTGTGAGCAGGTTGGGTTACGAAAGGTCGTGACTTGACTGGTCACAACGAGCACTTAGGGTATAGCCTCGGGGCATTTCTAAAGTAAAACCCATGCCTCCTCGCGCATGGCATACTTATAAAGCTACAACTAAGTTGTACATATAATGCAATGCGTTTTCAGGCTTTTCTAGAATCAAAATTTTACTACATGCTTAGCCTGGTAGTAAAAAATTCGCTTAAAGCTTTAATTGGATTCTTAAAATATGCCTGGTTCGTTGTTTATATGCGTTTCGAACGCCCTGAGATTACATTTTTGGTCAGATTTAAATTGGTTGAGATGTCACGATTATTTCATTGTTCAGAGGACCATTAATCCCTCTAAAGAATTTTGCAGGAATAGCGAATTCTTTAGAGGGCCATTAATTAATTAATGATTAAGGAAGAGAGGTTTTAATAAATTATCTGCTTTTTTCCAAATATTTTCTCTTTAGAACTCTAATTATGGATACCTACTAAACCAATATCAGAATGGTAAGCTGTTGGTGGCAATATTGTTCAGTAAGCTTTGGCAAATTATCATGTCAAAACTCACAAACGAGCAAGGATTACAAATTGTGGACATTTATTTCCAAAATGTGCGCTCTGTGTGTCGAACTTATAGAGCACCAAGTGTGAGATGAGAAATTAATTTAACAAATTATAGAGCACTTCGTCTATTTACTGATTTTCAACCGCCAAATGATTAAAATTGAATTTGTGTTCAGTATTTCGGCACCAGATGCCCACAGACGCGTTTCGGACTTCAAAGTCCTCTTTAGTGTGGTCCCGATCCAGTGCTGAGGAATACTAAACATTTCTGACTATTTCAAGCCAATATGTGAAAACTATTATTGGATTCGATAGAGCCAACTGATTGTTAGTGATTAGTCTCATTTTTGGCTGAATGGACTCGTGAATAAGCAAAATTGTGTTACTGTGTAATGTGGATTGCATGCTGGGGGCATCATTGGCATCTACTTTTTCATAAATGAAGACAGACCCAATGTTATAGTCAATTGCGAGCGCTACAAGTCAATGATTCGACATTTTATGTTCTCCAACATCAATGGGAATCTGTTGGAAACTAAATGGTTTTAACAGGACGGCGCAACTCGCCACACCACGCGTCAAACGCTCACAGGCGAGCAACGATTACAAATTATGGAAATTTATTTCCAAAATATGCGCTCTGTGCGAAGAACTTATAGAGCACTTTGCTTATTTACTAATTTTAAACCGCCACATGATTGTTAGTGATGAGGCTAATTTTTGGCTGAATGGCTGAATTGTGTAACTATGTAATGTTGATTGCATGCTGGGGGCATCATTGGCCTCTACTTTTTCAAAACTGAAGACAGACCCAATGTTACCCTCAATGGCGAGCGCTACAAGTCAATAATTCGACATATTTTAACAGGACGGCGCAACTTGTCAAACGCTCACATTGTTGGGAGAGACATTTGCTGATCAAATTATTTCAAGACATAGGCCTGTTAATTGGCCCCCTAAATCATGTAATTTGATCCCATTCTACTACTTTTTCTAGAGCTACGTCAAATCACTGAACTATACTGATAAACCAGCAACGATTGAAGACTTAGAGGTCAACTTTTGGCACGTAATTGGATAGATTAGCCCGGCCACATCGGAAAAAGTTATAAAAAAATTGTACCAATAGAATTTTGTTCCCCAACTTCAATGCAAATCTGTTGAGAACTAAATGGTTTTAACTGGACGGCGCAACTTGCCACCCCGCGCATCACACGCTCACATTGTTGGGAGAGACGTTTGATGATCAAATTATTTCGAGATATAGGCCTGTAAATTGGCCCCCTAAATCATGTGATTTGATCCCATTGGACTACTTTTTCTAGGGCTACGTCAAATGGCTTATCTATACTGAAAAACCAGCAACGATTGAAAACTTAGAGGTCAACGTTCGTAGCGTAATTGGATAGATTAGTCCGGCCACATTGGAAAAAGTTATAAATAATTGTACTGTAGCGTGTTATTTTTAATAAATTTGATAGATGTCAGTTTAGTTTTTTTTTTTGATCAAATATGGGTGGTTGCGAGGAAAAAAACAAAACTAAGGTTGTTAAAAAGGAAAATAAAGGGGTCAAGTTTTGGCGAGAGTGGAAACATATCTTTGTCGATACGATTTTTTGAGTTTGCGAGGCTTCTCTTTAAAAGAGGTGAGCGTTTTAAATTTTACAAATGCTTAAAGCTTATACGTGATTGTGTTCTCTTTAGAGGAGCATTTAGTTTCGGTATCGCTTTACGGTTTAGTTTTGCACTTGAAGTAACCGAGTTTGTACCCCTTGACTGCTGTTGCTTTCCGACTGAACGATAAAGAATCAAGAAAGAACTTGTAGCGCCGGACGTCTCAGTACCTAAAGAATGGTTCATCTAAGACGCAATCGTGATTGTCACATGCCCGAAATTATTTTTAAACGGGAAATGCCATTACATTGGTTACCTATTGAAGCTGAAACATCTATTGTTTTAAGTATAAATGAAATTGCCAATTCTTGGTTGCAGAATACTTCAAACATTAAAAGTGCCGAGATTCTTTTCGCAATCTACAACAAGTTGTTGTATAATTCAATGTTCGTTGGGGTATTAGCTCGGGGAGTAGTTGCTTCAATGAGTGTTTGATATAGTCTTTGTAAGACTAACTTGTTGTAGATTGCGAAAAGATCGCACTTTTAATGTTTGATCTATTGTTTCATTGATTTTTATGTGTTTTATTTAAAAAGAAGTTCTATACCTCTAAAAAAATACCCGCTATATCTTATTTTAAATGTATTATTAAGAAAATCACGCGCCAACCGTATTGAACACTGAAATCTTGTAAACAAGCGAACTTCACTTGTATTATACGGGTCGCGCATGAATTAAAATTTCGAGTTTGGAAAAGCCTGAAAATTTTGTTTGGTCGAAGAAGAGGCAAAAGAGGGGAAGAGAGAGGGGAAGAGGAAGGAATAGTCGACTATTTTTTTGGCTATTTTAGATATTGATTTCAATAGATGTCAAAATATCAAATTATAACATATCAACAATGAATTATAACAGAAAAAATAAATAACACAGGCCAACAAAAAATTTGTGATTTGGATTTGTTCATTTTTTTGAAGTTTTAGTGGCTAATGTGTTATTAGTACTTTATTCTTGAGTAAGTTACAATATATCCATTAATAATTGACAAATTAAACTGATAAATGAATATATGTAACAGAATGTATCTTATCTATTTAAAAGTGTAAGTAATTAGAGGTTTTATTGAGTATCATTTCAGTGGTAATTGGATAATTACATATTACACAAATAAAATGTTACACTAAAACAAAAACTAGTCCCCTTTCAACATTGTATCACTTAAGCCTAGTCCACACTAGTAGACATGTTGCGCGATTTTGGTCTCTGAGACGTGTCTCAGGTTGTCTACGTAGACATGTCTATAGACCTATCCCCGTCTACGGACGTGTTGCGAGACTAAACATCGCAGGTCTAAGGTCTCCCGATCGGAATGGGAGACCGCATGCAACATTTGACATGTTGCGCAACATTTTGACAGTGTGAACGTCACTCGGCGTCTAGAAGCGAGACACCACCGTGTTTTTGAAAACATGTGGACTAACGAGAACGTTTTAAAATTAATTGAGAATTACAATTCTTGTTATTGTTTGTGGGATGTAACAAGTCCCGATTATAAAAACCGGGTAAAAAGAAAAGTAGCCCTAGAATCTTTGGCTGCTAAGGACAGTGTCTCAGTGGTCGACATAGAAAAAAAAAATCACAATTTGAAAACATCTTTCAACCGGGAGCGAAAAAAAAAATGGCCGATGTGAAGTTTACGGGATGTTCTCGAAAATTAATTTTTTATATTGATACTTGTAGAATCGCGTATGGAATGGCCGAAAATGACGAAAAAAAAGTGCGGAAACCACGTTTAGCCCCATTTGGGGGCTCCGAAAGGGTGAAAATTGGTGTATTTCAACAGTGTTTTTTGGTGTGTACAAAATAAAATGTGGTGATTATATGTATTCGTTTCACAAAACTAAATGGTTTAAATGTGTTTTTATAAGGATAGGACTTACAGTTTGCTTAAAACTTTCACTTAAATATTACGATTTTTGACAGGTTATGTTATCACCTACTTCCATTGTTATTCATAGATATAGCACAATTGATGCTAAGGGACCATGGTTTTGAATCAAATTTAAGGTTCAATTTCTGTACACCAGGAGGCAGCAGCAATATTTTAAAAAACATTTGATAAAAATCAAGCAGTGAAAATAATAAAAACAATTGATTGGAATTAGAGTTTCATAATTTAATACGCACATGGAGAGAATAACTCTTCTTAGTTTATTTAATCTTGTCCAAAATAAAGAGGAACTTATAAAACAATTACAATGTTGGGGCTTAATTCCTAAAGAGGAAAATTATAGGTAAGAAATACTTATATAATATGTATGGTTAAATCTTTGTAAAACCACAGTATAAGGTCTACACCCATTTTATTGAAATATCATAAATTACCAAACAATAAATACTGAATTCTACTGAGTTGAATATACTTCTAATGATGAAAAAGGAAGGGTAAACAATAGTTTCATGAATACTTAAAGTTTCATTTTTATTATAGCAATTATTTCGTAAAATTAATATCTCGTTCACATTATATAAATTAAACTCGTTTATTTGTAAAATTAATAGATTAGTTTGGATTCATGTACATAGGTTTAAATACAGCTTTCAACCTTCAATATTTTTGTCAATTTGCTAATAACTTCATTCGTGGTGTAGCTGGAGTTGAGTTAGGCAACAATGCTCACTCACATGCACATCACGGACTCACATCATCTGTCTCACTTTTCTGCATCCATCGCACTCGCCGGCCGCGGTTCGGTAAAAGACATGATTACCAAAAATAAGTTTAAAATAAATAAGTGTTGAAGTTTGAAAATAATTCAAATAGGTTACTTTTATATTCTATTTTTTATTGTGATGAAATGGTTGCACATAGAAATGAAAAATAATAATCCTTCCACGAAAACTACAGGCCCCATAAGACCAGAGCTTATGCGGGAGGATGGGGGCTTGTTATTATTATGATAGTCCAAATGGTATAGGTACATTTCAATCATGGAAAAACTGCAGCCTAATGGTTTTCATCACTTCTATGCCATAGCGGTAACTCTAAATGTTCAAAAATAATATAACCTAAATTTAAAGTTAAGTAGTGTTTATTGTCATATTTGAATGAAGACTATTTAATGTTGATTAATTAATTTCAGTTTTTAAACTAACTCAAATGCAAAGAAATTATTCCACTAATTGCTAAATTTATTAGACAAGAATATACATGTGTCCGAAAATATATTTTATTCAGCTATTGTACCAATGTGAAATAGTTTTTGCAATTATTCTAGGAAATTTTTAGCGACAATATATACAACATGTCCCCATAAGTATGCAACATAATGGTTAGTGCTTGATCTAAAATATACAAAAAAGACAAAACAAATGACATTCGACGCTATATTAGCAAGATAATGAACAATTTTTATAACTTTCGGCAGAGTTTAGATTCAGAAAAATATTTAGAATTTTTAAATTAAATATGGAATTGTAAAATGAATTTGACATGTTACTTTTGGCTACAAGAAATTCTCTTTGGTTTATGCAGGATGGGGCACCTGCACATAGTGCTCGTGTCGTAGTTGAATATTTAAATGAACAATTTAATGAGAAATGGATTGGAAGACATTTAAGATTTCCACGGGCTGCTTGCTCACTCGATATAAATCTACTTGATTACTTTTAATGGGGGTAGTTAAAAATCAGAGTTTATTCTGAGAGGCCTTTTGGAAATTTAGAGGATTTTAAAAATAAAATTAGAAATGATTTACGACATTTAAATAATCATTCCAATATTCTTGAAAATGTAATCAGAGATTTTAACAGAAGAACAAATTTATGTATTGAGAGGGAAGGGAATCACATCGAGTAATTGTTATTTAATTAATAATATCCTTGTTAATTTCAATGAAATTAATGTTTTGTTGATTAAAACCAGGGGCCCTATTCACAGCACCGATGCAATTTTCTATCGGTGACTTTTTTCATCAAAATGACGTCATTTGACTCTATACGGTTCGGTCAATTCTTCCCAAAATGACGTCACTTCAGTGAGAAAAGTCAACGATGGAAAATTGCATCGGTGCTGTGAATAGGGCCCCATATGTCATTTGTTTTGTCTTTTGTGTATGTCTAAGATCAAGCACCAACTTTTATAAAGAATAACATTTTCTGAGAAATCAATACTAAAAAAGTTTCCCATATGTTGCATACTTACGTGGACAAGTTGTATATAATGGAATATATTTTAATATTATTTTTTCATCGAAAAATGTTTGGCATTAGGATTAATTTGCCAAACAGTTTTCATTTTTAGAGGGGGGGTGGCTGGCAGGGTTCTGAGCCCTGTGGCCCCCGGGATGAGAAGTGGTCGCCATATATGCTGCCGTTGATCAATTAATTAATTTCAGTTATTGTGCTAACTTATTAATTTGTGATTTCAAATTATTTCACCAATTGTAAAATTTATTAGACATGAACATACAGGGAGTCCAAAAATATTTTTAATTCAGCAATGATAAATAATATTTAAAATTATTCTAGCAAATTTGAAATGGAAATAAATATATAGAATATATTTTAATTTTTTTATTCATCGAAAAATGTTTGGCATTAGGATTAGAAATTTCGCGCGAAATTTCTAATCCTAATGCCAAACATTTTTCATTTTCAGAGAGGGGCGGCTGGCAGGGTTCTGAGCCCCGTGGCCCCCGGGATGAGGAGTGGTCGGCACATATGCTGCCGTTGATCAATTAATTAATTTCAGTTATTGTGCTAACTCATTAATTTGTTATTTCAAATTATTTCACCAATTGTAAAGTTTATTTATGTCGAAAAATATTTTTAATTCAGCTATGATAAATAAAATTTAAAATTATTCTAGCAAATCTGAAATGACAATAGATATATAGAAAATATTTTAATTTTTTTATTCATCGAAAAATGTTTGGCATTAGGATTAGAAATTTCGCGCGAAATTTCTAATCCTAATGCCAAACATTTTTCACTTTTAGAGAGGGGCGGCTGGCAGGGTTCTGAGCCCCGTGGCCACCGGGATAAGGAGTAGTCGGCACATATGCTGCTGTTGATCAATTAATTAATTTCAGTTTTTGTGCTAACTTATTAATTTGTGATTTCAAATTATTTCACCAATTGTAAAATTTATTAGACATGAACATACAGTCCAAAAGTATTGTTTGCTCAGCTGTGATAAATGAGAAATAGGATTTAAAATTATACTAGCAAATTTGTAGTGACAATATATATGTGGAATATATTTTAATTTTTTTTTATTCATCGAAAAATGTTTGGCATAAGGATTAGAAATTGCGGGCTCTAGCTTGGTACATCGTATATGGTGTCATGCTACCCTCGATCTTAAGAAAGGGGAGGGCCCGCCAGAGATACTGGGTTGAAGACCCGAGTTAAGATGTGGGTAAATTGCATATAAATATATCTTGGAATTATTTCGGCAATTTTAAATGTTTTTTAGAGATGACTTTTTTTATACACAGAAAAATGCTTGGCATAATGATTTATAATTTCGCATAGTTCCAATTTGCGCACCCTAATGGTAAAGTTGTAAATTAATGATCAGAAGGAATTGTGCTTTATAAATCGAATCAATATGTTTGGTGCCCGCGTGCTTAACAAAAATTGTGTAGACCTTGTTCTGTGCTTAAGTCCAAATTTTATTTGATTATATTTTTAGATCTGATGGGTACAGGTGGGCTTGCTACAATAAAATTTCAAAAAGGAAGCAAAAGAGAATAAGTTGTAATTTTCGAATTGATCTAAGAAAAGGAACCTTTTTTGAAAAAAGCCATCTAAGTATATTTCAAATACTTGCTTTTGTTAATTTATGGGTGGGAAATGTACCCTTAACAGTTATTGGTGAAGAACTAGATATATCGTACAGAACAGTTGTTGATTGGGCATCATTTTGTCGTGAAGTCGTAATGGATAGTGCCATTTATAAGTCTGAGAAGATTGGTGGACCGGGAAAAATAGTAGAAATTGATGAATCGAAATTCGGTCGTCGGAAGTACCACCGTGGTCATCATGTGGAGGGGCAATGGGTCTTTGGCGGATACGAACGGGGCACCGGAAAGGTGTTCATGGTTCCAGTCGAGGACAGGGGGGCAGACACACTCCTTCCAATAATCAAACAATGGGTATTACCCGGAACCACCGTCATCAGCGATTATTGGAAGGCGTATGACTGTCTCCAGAGAAATGGATTTGAACACCTCAAGGTAATTTAAAAAATATATATTTTAAATATTGTATATATATAAAACGAAATGTAATTTTTAGGTGAACCACTCCATCAATTTTAAAGATCCAGAGACCGGCGCACATACCAACGGCATTGAGTCTTCCTGGAGAGCTGCGAAAGCCATTGTGTCGGCTGGTGGACGCAAAAAGACCAGCATTCCAGGAAACCTTGCCAGGTATATGTTTTACAAGCGGTGCGCAGAAAGGTCTCTGGATCGTAAAGCAGAATTCTTTAAAATTGCTGGAGAGCTGTATGATCCGACCAAAGACGAAGCCCAGAGAACCACGGATGGTGAAGGTAATTTTACTGACGATGACGATGTTTTTGTTTAATTTCTACTGTTTTTTCATGTTCATCAATCTTCTTAAACTTATAATTTAAGCAATCCAATATGTCTTTCATACAAAATGATACCCAATCAACAAACCTTTTGTATGATAGTTTTCACTTTTCACTAATAACTGTTAAGGATACATAAATTTACAAAAGCGAGTAATTGAACAAATCTGAAATGACTTTCTTCATAAAATGTTTCTAATTGCAGGATAATTCGAATATTATAATTTATTCTCTTTTTGCTCGTTATCACAATTTAATTTTAAGTAGCCTCTGCATTATTTTACAAATATAATTCTTTTTATGAATTAGGTCAAAACATTATAATTGTTTTATAAGTTCAACTTTCTGTACGGATATTGATTTTGTAACAAGGTCTATCCAATAAATACGTATAAAATAATTATAGAGACTAATGCAGGAGGTTGAGGGACTAGACAGTGAGCTTCCCCCTTCAATAACAACCCCAGCTAGCCTCAACCAAATGGGGTGCGCCTCACGAGTCCTAACTTATTATCTAATTATCTACAGACAGTTGTTCAGACCTCATTCTTAGTGTCTCATATAAATGGATATCTCTCTGACCAATAAGCAGCGTATCAATATCAAATTTCTCTGCTAAGCTTGGCAAGAGCGAATGGGAAATTCATGAAGCATTGTTGACAGTGTACGAAGAAGATGCCTTGAAGGAACCAACGGTTCATAACTAGCTAAAGCAGTTTGGAGAGGGACAAGAAAGACTTCAAGCACCAGGTTCTTCATCTTCTGATGAAAATGTGGATCATATTCGATCATGTGTCTTCAGAAATCATCAATAGACAGTTAGAATGGTATCAGTTGAACTAAATTTGAGTGAGATGCGCACAGCTCCATCACCGTCACTGATCACCCGCCACATTCACCAGATTTGTGCAAAATGTTGCTTTGGGGCTCCATTTGGGGGACATGGATTCCATAAAAACATCGACGACGAGGCTGCTGAAGAGCCTTAAAGTAGAGGACTTTGAAGGATGTTTATAACAATGGAAACGGCGTTGAGCCTAGTGCGTTTTATCAGAGGGGGAGTACTTTAAGGGAGACTATTGTATCGATGATCAAATGTAAAATAAAAAGTTTATGAATTTTTTAATAATTTTGGGACAAACCTCGTATATTGATTAATTTTGATGTAGGACATTATAAATAATTAAATTGTACTATTAGTGAAATTTCTTGTTTGTTGATTTTCTAGGCAATTTTAAATCTTGCCTAAATATAGACATGTTTATTGTGTGGTGCAACTGTGACGTTTTGTATATATTGATTTATTGTAGGACATTATAAAAAATCAAATTGTATCATTAGTGAATTTTCTTGCTTGTTGATTTTCTAGGCAATTTTAAATCCTGCCTAAATCTAGACATGTTTATTGTGTGGTGCAACTATGAAGTTTTGTATATATTGATTTATTGTAGGACATTATAAAATATTAAATTGTACTATTAGTGAATTTTATAGTTTATTGATTTTCTAGGCAATTTTATATTCTGCCTAAATCTACACATGTTTATTGTGTGGTGTAATTGTCACGTTCTATGTGTGTTTTATTAATAAAAAATATTTTCAACAACTATTAAATACATAACTGGATGGTCAGAATTCAAATTCTAATTTAATCGACTCAAATTCAATTTTAACAAAATTTCTCTGAGATATATATCTAAAACAGTCAAATTATTTTAGTCTTAGAAGAATGCTTTCTTTATAAATAAAATAAATTGATCAATTTAAATTAATTCAATGAATAATTAATACACATACCTATGAAAAGTGGATGGATTTAATCGAATGTATTGTCGGCTGCGAATCGACAGTAGATAGACGACTGTTTGTAGACACTCGTTAGTTATTTCTTAGTAACGATAATAACCGTTATTGAAAAGTAACTGTTTATCTCATCTCTACTGTAGATAGATGTTGACTAAAACTTGTATACATCCGGGCATCAAGGACACACACCCAACAATTTGTATTAAATTTCCTCATTGATTATAGTAAATACAATATCATCAATAGATTAAATGCAACGGCAATGTTTTGCTGCATTATGTGCCAACACAGATTACTTACTTACATCGAAAGGGAGAAGTTCTTCAAATGTATTCTTACATAATCCTTTCAATCTAACCTATAATTATGTGGAATTAATTTATCCTATCACTAACCATTCTACTAATCTAACCTTTAAAAAGAGACTTACATAATTTATTATCACAAACCTTTCTGCTAATTTATTAAACCATTCTACTAATGTAATGTTTAAAAATTAACGTTTAGTGTTTATGAATCTACTATCAAAATGTATGTATACTGTATTATTTTAACGCAGTGACGTCGGATTTTCTGAATCAGCTGTTGCAACATAAAGTAATTAATCATTAATTCTCGTATACAATTCAAATAGATTTTTTTTTATGACGTCTTATAAACCCGGCATAACAAACACGAGAAATTAGATTGTTGCTCCAATTTCATATTTAATAATTGTTTTTAAATTTATAACGCTGTCAACTAATCTAACAAAAACGAAAAATGAAATCAATGTTCCCATCACATATTCTTTTTTTTTTTTAATTTATAGTGAGCGTTGGTACTTTACTCCTGGAAATGACACCAGGGTGCGCCTATCTCTTGTTCTGGGCAATTGTTAACCAGTTATCACATTCCATTATAGTATTATTGGTATCATTATGTTATATCTATGAATCAACAAAAGAAGTAATTGTCAACAACTTAACCTGCCAAAAATCGTAATCTTTAAGTAGAAGTTTTAAGCAATCCGTAAGTCCTATCTTTATAAAAACACATTTAAACAATTGAGTTTTGTGAAACGAATACATATTATCACCACATTTTATTTTTTTCCGGCTAAAAAACACATTTTAAGTAAACGGATTTCCAACCTTTCGGGGCCCCAAAATGGGGCTAAACGTTGTTTCCGCATATTTTTTTTCGTCATTTTCGGCCATTCCATCCGCGATTCTACAAGTATCAATATAAAAAATCAATTTTCGAGAACATCCCGTAAACTTCACATTAGCCAAAAAAATACTCCGACGAGTGGGACCTCTCCCAAAAAGTCCACATGGTTTGCTTATGAGTATTTGCAATTCCTGCTACCAGCAAACGAGTCAAAGGGCAGCCGGAACACAGACTTGGAGGATACACAAAGTGGGAACAATGTAGACGAAGTAAGTAAAAATTACTCTATTAAATTCTTTATTAAATTATATTAATTCTTTAGTGAAAGGCAAGCAATAGTTAAACAATTAAATTACTTTATTGCATCATATTGCCAAGCTACCTCTCCCTCTGGAGAAACAAAGAAATCACTAAATTCATCACGAATTTTATGGAAGTTAGGTGAACATTTTCGGGGAGTGTTCTGGAGATCCAAGAAACGACTCTTCAATAATTTCTCTTCTCCACGATCCTTCAATAACATTTCCATCACCATCGTACGAGTCTAAACTTCCGGGTGGGGTGTAAGCTTGTTTTGAAGCTGAATTCCTGCGTAAAAAATTATGTAGGTAGACACAAGCCAACACGACGGACTCCACTTTATCTGGCTGTAAAGCCATCGGCTTAAGAAACACTCTGAATTTGTAAGACATGATACCAAAAACATTTTCAATTATTCTTCGAGCTCTACTTAGCCTATAGTTGTATACTCTCTCCGGAATGTTTAATGTACGACCAGGTTACGGTTTCATCAAATAGTTTGACAAAGCAAAAGCGTTATCTCCCACAATAACGTATGGTATCGGTTCCGTTCTCCCTGGTAACACTTCGCTTCTAGGTACGTGTGCAGTATTATTTTCCATATCTTTGTAGAGAGAGGTGAACTTGAAAACACCCTCATCAGAAATACGTCTTTGGCATCCAACATCAGCATATATTAAGTTGTAGTTAGCGTCTGCAACGCCAAGGAACACAATGCTGAAAGTGCCTTTGTAATTGAAGTACAAGCTCCCGCTGTGTTGTGGAGCCACTATCTGAACGTGTTTACCATCAATACTGCCTATGCAGTGTGGAAAATTCCATGTATTATGAAATTCCTGCGAAATGGCTTTCCATGTAGCTTCAGAAGTCGGTCTCTGAAACGAAAAAAAAAATACTAATCACAAACTCTGAATATATATGTTATTTTTAATAAAGAAATAGTTCTGCTAAGCTATTGACAACTTTTAATTTAAAAAAAATCATTTTGTTTCAGGACAGCTTGTTGATAAATATAGATGCGGAAAGTGAGGACGACGGATTCAAAACCCCAAGAAACCCTCCTAAACGCGTCCGAAAGAATGAGGATTCTCCTCCACAACAAGCTGTAAAGTGCATGAAGTCTTTATCGGAAATAGTTACAACCAGAGATGAAAATTCGGTATTTGGGGAATACGTTGCTAATAAAATTAGAAATTGTAACAGGCCTACGCTCGAGGTCTCTTTAGCTCAGCGCTATATTAATGATGTGTTGTTTCGATTGGACATGGGTTTGCTAGCTGCTGAAATTCCGTCCGTTCAGACGCAATATACACCTCCCACCTCGCAAGACAATAATTGCTCAAAACCTTCAACACCAACTGCAGGTGATGTAGAGTTGGATATGTTCGACTTCGGCAGCAATTAGTTTCATGGGATGGGCCAATTTGTTAATGATTTTGTTTGAAAATTAATAATTTTGTAATTAAAAACATGTAATTAAAATGAATATTAAATAATATTAATTGTTTTATATATACCTTTACATATTGTTTTAATGACGAGATAATTGCTTCGCAAACCTCTGGTACCATTTTCGATATTGCCTGCTTGGAGATTCTGAAGGTGTACATGAGGCTTGTGAACGAGTTTCCACTTGCTAGGAAACGCAGTGTGACTGCCAGTCGAAGAGAAGCTGGAATGGTTTCTCTAAATTTTGTATTTTGCTTCATTACTATCGGTCCAACCATCAGAAGCAAACATTCAAAATCAATAGGCGTCAGCCGGGTGAAATTTCTAAAACCCATGGCGTCTTCCAGTCTTAATTTATTTAATAATTCATTGCCGAACCTAGGTCCTTCTGCGAGAACTTCGCGCGTCCACCATCGTTTACGTTTTCGCGTTTTTTCACTTGTAATGAGCACTAAGCAGGAACTCATTCCACACAAAACAATGTCCTCCATAATGAACTGCGATGATGAGACTAAGAAATTCACATCGTAGTGTGGACGCTAGACGAGACAAAGAACGATGTCTCTAGACCGTCTGTAGACCGTGTCTCTAGACCGTCTGTAGACCGTGTCTCGCGACCGTCCCTAGACATGGTCTACTAGTGTGGACTAGGCATTAGTAAATTAAACACGTTCAATAATTAATTGAATTAATTCAATCATTTCAGAGTGTAAATTAATTTCGTGTCCCGCTAATGAATCTCCATTATATCGTTTGACTACTTAACATACTAATCGTCAATCAGATTAAGCGCATAATCGCAACGCAAAATTTGCATAATGTATGCGCACGCCAAAAATTGCCAATTGCGCGCTTTGTAATCAGGCGCAATTAGCGCGTTTTAGCTCGATTGGCCTTATTGGCTCATTAATAAGTTCCACTGATTGACGTCGAGAGATATCCTCAGGTGTTCCGAGTGCCATTAATCGCCGGTAGAAGCCGAGGATCTCTTAAATTATAATTTCCACCACTTAAACCGGATCAAATTCCCTTGAGAACAACTCGATTTAATTTAATTATTAAGTCAGTTGGGTTATCCAAGATTTGAATAAGTATTGATTTGTTCAATTAAACAATTAAAAAAAACAAATTTAAATTATAATTTCCGCCACTTCAAACAGTGGATCTGTTTGAAGTTGTGGAAATTATAACTTTAATTTGTTTTTTCCATTGAGAACACCTCGATTTAATTTAATTACTAATCCAGTTGGGTTATTTAAGATTTGAATAAGTATTTATTTGTATAATTAAATATTAAAAAAAAACAAATTGAAACTTAATTCTTAAATATGCTTGCTAAGGAAAAGTCAATTGGTTCATTACGTGAAGATCAAATTAATTTGACGAATAACGCACTAATAAGCTTTTTTACAGATCATTTATAAGCTAAAGAAGAAAACATAATTCCCTTTGCAATAAATACGATGGAAGTAAATAGTGTAATTGACACTAATTGTTACAAATTACAAGGAATTTGTAAGTTTTAAACCTACATAATTTTACAAATGTCTACTTAAATTATAGATTAATAATGTTATACATACTATGCGATTTTTTTTTCTCTGAACCCAAATTCTGAGCATATAAAATTTTCTATGTTTAGTTTAAGAAAACACAACTTAAACGCATTGCACCCTGACAGTTCGCAACCAAACGTATAATTTGAGGTGTGTTTTTTAAAACTGATCACAGGAAATTTTAAATGCTCGGATTTTTTTTACATGCCATGCGATTTTTTTCTCTCTGAACATACAAATTCTAAGCATGCTTTCAGTAATCAATTTGTCGGATAAAGGCCGAAGAATGGATGTACTAGAAGCGCTGGAAATTCACAAAGTAAAAGCTAATCCGGAAATTCCCCTCATTAATGACCAGACCGATATAATTTCAAGCTTTAAACGAGTGTTGTTCACTCCCAGATTAAGCATGAAGTAAAATTTTCACGGGGCTTTTCTAAACTCGAAATTTTACTTTATGCGCCACGCGTGTAAAACCTAAAATACTGGGGAATTGATCTATATTTTTGTTTTACAGTATGTTATTAATCCAGCAGGTTATTTTTAATACTGATTTTGCAGTATACCGGGTGTAACACAAAACAGGATCACCCCTTTTAGTTTTTTTATTAATTGAGATATGAATTTTAAATTTTCTACATTTATGTTAAAAACAATTTAGAGTTCAGTGGTGATTATGAAACTTTAATAGCACTTCCGGTTTCACTGATTTATTCAATCTATCTGTCAATTATCTCCCCGACATTATTTAACACTTTGTATATTTTTTGTTAAGTTGCGTTACACGTATTTTGGATCCTTCTGTATATTTGTGTATGATTTGCAAGAACTACAAGCATCCGCTATATTCAAAAAGTCCGTTTTGGAATAGAGCGAATGGTTCTAGTTCTTGCAAATCATATACAAATTTACAGAAGGATCCAAAATATGTGTAACGCAAATTAACAAAAAATATACAAAGTGTTGATTAATGACGACGACTCTAAGCAAAACAAAAAACAAATTTTAAAGCATTATCAATCAACTCTACATAATTTGCATTTTGTTGTTTTTCTTTCATCAATTCTATGAATTTATAATTCGACACTGATGAGAAACTCGAACAAATAACTTTCCAGACTAATTGCGAAAGATTCGTGTAATGAAATGTTTAAAAAAAACAATCTACGACGGCGTCGCTTAAAATTCAATTTCGCACCCCAATCTCCGTTCGACTGAGGGTTTATTTTTCCCACCAATCGAAGCACCGCATTTAATTTCCTATGCAATTTCGGCGTCGGCATCGGTGAACGGATGCCAGATTAAAATCCGGGGCGGGCGCTATCCGTAGCCTTGGGGAACCCCAAAAATTCAATTGGCCACAGGCGAAATGCGTCATGAATCTCCCATTCCTTATCAATTTTAATCAATACCCAGACAATATGAATACTTGTAGTTCTTGCAAATAATTTACTGAAGGATCCAAAATATGTGTAACGCAAATTACCAAAAAATATACAAAGTGTTGATTAATGTCGGGGAGATAACTCACAAGATAGATTGAATAAATCAGTGAAAATCAGCTAATTAAAATCGACAGCAATAAGTCCGTCGATCTTAAGTGATTTTTACTCATTTATTTTACAGAACATATATTATATTCAAACTTAAAACATCGCACAGTATACGATTTGACCCATCTAGCGGGACAAAATTCATATTTTAATAGGAAAATTACAATTGAATTGCAATTAATTCTTTATATACTTCAAAAAATGAATCCTGATACAAAATTATTTCAGTTTACTATTAATTCTCTACGATATCTACTAGCAAAATTATAATAAACAACGCATTGCATTTTCTGTTGGGTAATTTTGTTGTCAATTATTTCGAAATTACATTGGTTGATCAAAGCTGAAAATTATTTTCTCTTTAGTGTTATTTTGTGCATAATCGTAGCTACAATCGCGCATATAATTTGTGTGAATACTATATTTTATAATAAGAATAGTGAAATTACCGTCAAAATGTTAACAATAGTCATTTAATGATGAAATACTATCACAGTTAAAAGGCTAAGTAATTTAAAGACAACATTTCCTAATGGTCGATAGAACAATTGTCGTTTATATTTAATTAGGCGGAAGATACAATTTGGAAGAGGATATTTGTAGGGTTTTTTCGTGTTGCAACCTCCGTGTTTGTTGTTGTCAGAGGCGTGTTAAGAGTCAGAAAAGCCCCAGGCGGAATTGAATTTTAGGGCCCCTTCTATGCAGTGGACTTACGTAAAATAAAATTAAATTACAAATACAAAATGCATAAATAATTATTTTGTGAAACATGGTATAAAAAGTATAGGTACATGGTACATTATAAATAATTTGTAATAACAAACAAACAAAAGGTATATTAAAAAATATAAAAAACCGAATTAAAATTAATATAGACTTTCTGCAAAAACGACACACTTTGACATTCCTGTAAGTTTACTATTTATTTCATTATATGTGTTGTATTGAAAGTGTAAAGCATAGCTATACTGATGAGGGATATATCTCGAAACGCGTCTATAATAATAATAATTTATTTCTTAACATGCATAGCCTAATTACAGAGAAATATATATACTAAATATAGCTTTTCAGTGTAAGTGAGTAGGGTACAAACTAATAAGTTGATTAACAAATTCAGAAAACACATTCGGTAACATCACACATAAACTGTTCTATACAGGGTAAAAAAATATCGACAAAGCATTGAATTTCGTGATCATTTCGCAACATTTTATATAATTGAGAAAACATGTGATTAGTACGGGGCGTCGTATAATTAAAGGTTTATTTATATCTAGAGAATAGTCTGGGTACATTAAAATCGATGTTGCATAACAATTCAGAATTATCAGTAAAATTATAATTTAATTTATATAAATCAACAATAGATATGCGTCGATGTCTTTTGTGTATGGTGTCTAATTTAAATTCGTCTATGAGTGTAGAATAACTTGTGTGGAATTCTGGATATTGTTTATGTTTTATGAAGTATAGATATTTGAGAAATCGTTTATTAACTTTCTCAAGCATGTTAATATGTGTTGAATATCCAGGAGTCCACACAGTAGCGCAATAATTAATTTTAGATAAAATAAGCGACGAATATAAATTCATAACTGTGTTTGTGGACTTAAAGTCACTACAATTGCGTTTTAGGAATCCTAATAGTTTATAACATTCACTCGTAGTGTTTTGAACATGGGTGTTAAAGGTGAGTTTATCGTCGAAATGTATTCCAAGATCTTTTAAACGATTTACGCGTCAGATTTGATCGTTATGCAAACAATAGTTGTATATAGTAGGGCAAGTGGATCTTGTATATGACATGATTCTGCACTTAGAAACATTTAAAGCAATACAGTTTGAGGAACACCATTGGCTTAATTTAATTAAGTTATTTTGTAATTTAAAAGTATCTTTTAAGTTATTTAAATAATAATAATTTTTCTTTTTAGTATGCAAACGCTTTTCTTATAGTTTAATTTTAAGCTTTAAACGAGTGTTATCCACTCCCAGATTAAGCATGAAGTAATATTTCGAGTTTAGAAAAGCCTTAAAACGCGCCTAACGCGCCACGCGCCACGCTTATTAAACACTGAAATCACTGAAATATTGTAAACAAGCACAACTTTACTTGAAATCAGTGTCTTGTACGCGTGGCGCATGAAGTAAAATTTCGAGTTCAGAAAAGCCTGAAATTTGGTTTGGTCGCTTCGCACGCTCAGTCTGGGAGTGGAAAACACGCGTTTAAAGCTTACGGTTGATCATTTTTCAAAAACAACGAATGTCTGAACATTTACAGAGGGCAGATCGTGATATGTACATGTATAATTAAAAGAATAACTTAAAAGTGTGTTGAATTGTTTTATTTGTATAAAAGCTTCACTTAATCTTAATAAAAAATATTATAAACCAAAAAAATTTTTTTTTACTAAAATTCATCATTTAAAATGAATAGCTATTTTAAATGATGAATTTTAGTAAACATTTTTAAATATTTGAAAACCTATGTTTAATGAAAATCTGTTTAAGAAACACAATTTTGACGTCACATGAAAATATCTGAAAAACTATTGAAGGGGTATATTTTTATTGTGACATAATTTGAAAGGCCCATGTTTTCTCAATATTCACACCAAATTTCATAAAAAATCAGCCTAAAGTTTTTTAGTTTTGCTCATTTGAAAATCCCCATTGAATAAAAATCGATTAATAAAACACAATTTTGAGTTCAGACAAAAATATCTGAAAAACTATCGATGGGATATCTTCAAGCTTTGACATATTTCAAAAGAGCTATGTTTTCCTAATACTCACACCAAAATTGAACAAAATCCAGCTTAGCATTTTTCAGTTATGCTCATTTGAAAACCTATGAGAATGAAAATCGATGAAAGAAACACAATTTTGACTTCAGATGGAAATATCTGAAAAACTATTGGTGATATGTTTTCTCATTTTGACATATTTTAAAAGAGCTATGTCTTCTCAATACTCATACAAAATTTCATAAAAATTTAGCTGAGAGTTTTACAGTTATGCTAATTTGAAAATTCACATTGAATAAAAATCAATTAATGAAGCACAATTTTGACTTCAGATGAAAATTTCTGAAAAACAATTGAATGGGTATATTTTTATTTTGACATATTTTGAAAGACCTATGTTTTCTCAATATTCACACCAAATTTTATAAAAATTTGGGCTAGAGTTTTTTAGTTTTGCTCATTTGAAAATCCCCATTGAATAAAAATCGATTAATAAAACTCAATTTTGAGTTCAGACAAAAATATCTGAAAAACTATCGATGGGATATCTTTAAGCTTTGACATATTTCAAAAGAGCTATGTTTCCTTAATACTCACACCGAAATTGAACAAAATCCAGCTTAGCATTTTTCAGTTATGCTCATTTGAAAACCTATGAAAATGAAAATCGATGAAAGAAACACAATTTTGACTTCTGATGGAAATATCTGAAAAACCATTGGTTATATATTTTCTCATTTTGACATATTTTAAAAGAGCTATGTCTTCTCAATACTCATACAAAATTTCATAAAAATTCAGCTGAGAGTTTTACAGTTATGCTCATTTGAAAATCCACATTGAATAAAAATCAATTAATGAAGCACAATTTTGACTTCAGATGAAAATTTCTGAAAAACTATTGAAGGGGTATATTTTTATTTTGACATATTTTGAAAGACCTATGTTTTCTTAATATTCGCATCAAATTTCATAAAAATTTGGCCAAGAGTTTTTTAGTTTTGCTCATTTGAAAATCCCCATTGAATGAAAATCGATTAATAAAACACAATTTTGAGTTCAGACAAAAATATCTGAAAAACTATCCATGGGATATCTTCAAGCTTTGCCATATTTCAAAAAAACTACGTTTCCTTAATACTCACGCCAAATTTTAACAACATCCAGCTAAGCATTTTTCAGATATGCTCATTTGAAAACCTATGAAAATGAAAATCGATGAAAGAAACACAATTTTGACTTCAGATGGAAATATCTGAAAAACTATTGGTGATATATTTTCTCATTTTGACACATTTTAAAAGAGCTATGTCTTCTCAATACTCATACAAAATTTCATAAAAATTCAGCTAAGAGTTTTACAGTTATGCTCATTTGAAAATCCACATTGAATAAAAATCAATCAATGAAGCACAGTTTTGACTTCAGATGAAAATTTCTGAAAAACTGTCTGTGAGGTAATTTTAGATTTTGACATATTTTGAGAAAGCTATGTTTCCGCTTATTACTCATAAAAAAAATGTCAGTGTAAGTAGATAAAGATAGCCGATACGGGGACAGGAAGTAATCCCGGAAGTAATCCCGGAAGTGACTTCCGGTTTCCACTTCCGGTTTCCGGTTTCCGTTTCCGGTTTCCGCTTCCGGTTTCCGTTTCCGGTTTGCGTTTCCGGCCGGATGTAGATAAGATAAGGGGTTTCTGTTTCCGGTCGGATGTTGATTAGATAAGATAAGATAAGATAAGGTGTTTCCGGTTATACAGGATGTAGATAATGCTTCCTGTTATACAGGATGTAGATAAGGGTTTCCTGTTATACAGGATGTTGATAAGGGTTTCCGGTTATACAGGATGTAGATAAGGGTTTCCGGTTATACAGGATGTAGATAAGGGGTCCTGGCTGGTAGGAGAAAGTGGTGGGAGAAAGTGGTGGAAGGTGTGAGCGTTGAATATACATTCTCGCAATAATGCAGTTTACAAATACGGAACGAGAGCCTCTAATGGATCGCATTAACAGTGCCATAGAAGCATACCACGAAAGTAAATTAACCTCCGAACACTTAAAATATTTACCAGAATATTACTTGAAGAGGTTGGAAGGTCTGGAGCTATTAAACATCTGGTCATTTTTGCCGTTGAGCTTCAGGGACAAGGAAAGATTACCCTGTTTTGAACACTACAATACGGGAAGGACCCACATCGATGGACCACCCTCACCAAAATATAAGTGTCATCAGTGTTTGAACACATCGAAAATTTCATCCACTTAGCAGAAATTCATTCTCAGGTGGTGACAACTTACCGACAGTTAAAATGAATTATACCAATAATTCCTCAGTAGCGTCAGATGAAAATGGACAATCCACACAGCATTTATGGGTTCCGTTTTGGTCGATAATTTTTGTAATTATATTTATTATTATTTATACAATATTACATTTATGTAAAGGTTATAAAAAATAAATAATTTTAAACATATTTTAAACATATTTTAAACATATTTTATTTTAAATTCTCCTTACATTATAATAATTTATCACAGTTATTAAATACAGTTCGGCGTGAATGTGTTCCATAAATAAAATGGTGATCCTTAAAAGGACCGTTTTTAATCCACGGTTGATAATGAAAAATATTTTGGGTGAAGGAGGTGATGTATAAAAAATAATTTTAAGGATATGGAGCTGCCGCAATATCTATATGTCCCCAGGCTAGAGTTTCGATACCGTCTTTACATATATAGCGCTTATCATCGTGAGGTGATAGGGCCAATTTATTTTGACTGTTTGAAAAAAATAGTATGTTTAATAGAGCGGAATAAATTTTGTTCCCGAGTGATGGTGACAGAATTGTTTAAACAATTTTTGTAATCATCACCCGAAATATCCTTGACCACCACATTTTTCTTAACCCCCTTTGCCTTCTTGGACCAATCACCCTCGACGTTATTGGCATACATTTTAGCTCTAAGCCCCACAAATTCCTCCATAATTTTGCCTCCATTCTCATCCTTCATCAAACCTAAAACGGCCTTATTTTGCTGTGGGATACCATACTGATTGTGTGGAGCAAAATTACTTGTATCAAATTTTGTTAAGTCCTGCTTCATGTCATCAAAAACATCCTCAGTATCAATTTTAAGTGTCAAACTATCTGTGTCCATATAACATAACCTCACTTTATTACCATATTTGAACTTTAAATAGTCGTAATAAAAATCGTACATTAATAATTTACTAAGATCTAAAACGGAAAAACCGATATAAATGGGCTTGTTGTAAACAGCCTTCAATCTATCTAATTGGATTGCTACCAAATTTTCGGTGAAAATTGAACAACAGTTAAAGTTTAATTTAGCGATTAAACTCTCAGCACCTTTACGATGACCGATATCCTCCCAATGATTCACCAATTTTACATCTACACGCTTATCAATGTTTTCCATAGTCTTGCCAAAAACGGAATTATTCATCAATTTGTAAAAATCTTTTTCGAAATCATTTTTAGCATTTTGACGCATGGTAGTATTTAAATCAATATATTTCTTCAACCAATCCGATTGTTTGAAAGAAATTACTGGGTGAATTTTAGTTAATTTTAACCCGTTACGTAGAGCCTGTTTTAGGTTACGATAATGAATAATGTACTTTGATTTATTATTTAAATTTGGAATTAATTTAGTGTTGACAAATTTAGAAGTGGGAGGCACAACGTTTTCCGCAAGAAAAGGTAGATCGTTGTGTAGATTATGGATATTTTCTGGATACTCAATGTCCACCTGCAAAAAGTATCCCGTTGGTGAATCATCGGGCACATTTAAAACATTAAAAGTCGCAATTTCCGTCGCGCTTAACCACTGAAAGTCCGCGTATGGTAACATCTGAGACATAGCCCATCCATATAAATTGTTTGCGTCCCAGTACGTCAGATATGTGGAGGATTTTTCAGCATTAAATTCAGACATGTACTTGTTATTCGCTAGAGCGTAACGTAATGAGCATTGACTTATACCCCCACAAATACCTTTCCGAATAAAATGATGCATGTCCAAGTCCGTAAGTAGTTCTAATTTAATATCTGTCAGTTTAAGCATAGCATCCCACGACAAGCCAGGAGCTGTGTAATAGTGAGCGGGATCCAAATTATATGCGTTTAAACAAACATCGCGAAAATTTTCAAAAATATCTGTTAATAATAAAACATCTGTTTTTAAGTATAGATCCGAATATTCCTGGAGATTTTGACAATTAAATTTTGACCAAACGTTTTCAGCATGCTCATACTCAGCAGCAGTAATATCTGCGTTTGTTAACGAGTTAAAAAATGATTTTTTAGGCGGTAATTCTGTTTCGACCAATTTAGAAAAATCATCCATATATTGATATGGAAAAACGCCCTTTTTTGTTAACAATTCAAAATGTTCTTGATTAGGAAAATGTGTGCGAACTGTATTTAATTGGTTCATGTTTAAATTTTTAGCCAATTTTTCTAAACTTGACGCCATGAATCTAAAAATCTTAAATTAAAATAAACATTGCGATCAATTCCTCGCTTATCTACATATTTATCTACTACAATGGATTTAGAAAAAGAGATGTATTTCTCCTTGTTTTGAGGAATTACAGTAATTTTATTTGTGTCTAAACCAAATTCTTTAATAAATAGATGGGAATCGTACCCACTTAAATTATGGAAAAATATAGGTAGAAATTTCGGGAGTTTATAATTCAAATTGCATTTAGAGTGGGCGGCTCCAATAAAGTTTCCCGTCAAGTCACAATGATCTTTAACTTTGTCACACACTTGAATTTTTTTATTACAAATATGACATTCTGTCGAAAAGTTAAATAAATATTGTTCTTCTGGAGTTAATTTAGATATTTTAATTATCGGCTTTAAATGTTGATCATAAATTAATTTCGCATCTTCGCTCAATTTTTCCATGAAAACTTTAGGGCAGTCCAAACCAGTATATGTAAAAAATTTATTTAAGTTTTGATTAAAACTACATTTAATGTAATAAGCAAAACTATACGGAGTATGAATATGTGTAGAGTAAGTATAAGATTTTTGTGGATCCGGTTCACAGGTTTGAATCGGGATGAGAAGAGATTCAAAATCAGCATAAACTACAAATGGTACCCGCATTTTAGAATTGAAATTTGAAAATGATAATAAATTTCCTGGTATCATGTCACCATTTTTATTTTTTGTTAAATTGGTGATTGGCATTACTGTATAGACTTTATTACAGTCATATTGAGAGTGAACCAATAACGCGTTCTCGGTAGAGACACCCATCACATAAGAATTTTTCATGCCCATGGCTAGACACTTGGGTGGCTATTAATCTGGACCTATCTTTAATCCAGACATAATGACTTTTTAATCCATCCTCGATGTAGAGGAGGTTAACATGTCTGTCGCGCTTGGATTTTGTAAAATAAATCGGCCCTACCACCTCGTGGACATGTTTTTCAACGTTAAACTCCAACCCGTACACATTGATTGAAATATTATTAGAAATTTCAAATTTAGAGATTTGTTTTAATTTAAATGGTAGCTCCATACCCGTCAAATTTAACACCGTACTGTAATGCGGATAAGAAGAGGGACGATGTGGAGCGTTTCCGTAGGCAACTGGATACAGTGCTGACGTCACTGACCACGCGAAACAGGCATCATAATTGTTTTTGATGTTAATACATGCTTGCTTCTTTTTGATGTTGGGTGGAAGATCTATGTATGAAGAGCCGCGGATGGGGGTATACTTATTGATGTTCACCTCCAGGTGGGACACCTTTATCAAGGCCCATCCGCTGTCTCGCTCCTGCAAGCGATAAAAAGCGCTTATAAGTAAATGCGTACATTAATTAAATCAATGATTTTTACAATAAAAAAATATTTTAGAAAACTTACTTGGAACTCTTCACTCTTTGTTAGCACGATGTTACACAAATTCTCGTATACCTCCTTCAAGTCATCGGTTGGGGTTACCATCACGAAGCGGGTGTTGAAGGATTTTAGCTCCGGTTGACACTCATCACCGGGTTTGGTGTACAACCCAAAGAGCTCAATGTTGACCTTCAACACCGTGTGCAGCTGACGTTCCACTAGACGGATAAACTTCTCTTTACGCTTCTCGAGAAATGTTGGGATGTCAACCTCTTCATCCACCATGACTTGAAGGGCATAGCTGGCGATGCGGTTCTTAAAGGCCGACTTAAGTACCTTCATTCCCTCATCGTCATAGCGCGCAACAATGTTAAGATGTCTCTGGGACCTCGAGTGCCCCGCAAGAAGTTGGGGTGTGCCAAACTCCTCCTGACATGTGTCACAGCGGATCTTCTTGGAGGACGTTCCAGTGAGGGTAACATCAGCAGCCCGCTTAAGTCCACTAGAGGGCACTACCTTAGCATGATACTTCATCACATGCTTTGTGAGGTTATGTTTAAGGGTGAAGGTGGATGAGCAATAATTGCAGGGAAACATTTTCGTAGCACTATTTCACACAAACTGAATCGTAACACGGTTCTAAAGACAACTGAATAACTTCTAAGTTGGAATCACATTATATATAATGTGAGAATAGGTGGTGGAGATTAATTTTTATCATCAACGGAAATTTAAAATTAATTAGATGTTGTGGTAAAGATTAGCTTTCGATTATTGTTGGATGTGGCAAAGATTAATTATATGTGGCGGAGATTAATTTTTATCATCAACGATTAGATGGAAGTTGTGGTGGAGATTAATTTTTATCATCAACGGAAATTCGAGATTAGGTGGAAGTTGTGGCAAAGATTAATTTTTATCAGCAACGGAAATTCAAGATTATGTGGATGTTGTGGTGGAGATTAATTTTTATCATCAAAGGAAATTCGAGATTATGTGGAAGTTGTGGTGGAGATTAATTTTTAGCATCAAAGGAAATTCGAGATTATGTGGATGTTGTGGTAGAGATTAATTTTTATCATCAACGATTAGCTGGAAGTTGTGGTGGAGATTAATTTTTTATCGGCAACGGAAATTCAAGATTAATCTTGAATTGTTGTTGATATTAAGAATGTAATCACCACCTCCACCTATTTTCGCAATATATAATGCGATTCACACTTGAAAGTTATTCAGTGTTACGATTAAGTTTTAACCTAAGAAAAAAAATAATGTGTGACGAATTTACCGAGGGTACGAGGTGTGGGGAATGCCCAATTTGCTTAACAAATTGGGTAGGATTTGCATTGAAGTGTGGTCATTTATTTTGTGGGGGTTGCATCGCGAAAATCCGTAAGTATGCGATCTGTCGGAGACGGATCTGCCGTGAAAACGTGCTGAGGATTTATTTGAATAATTCCAGCCCGAGTGCGTCTTCAACAGATCGCACACTTACGGATCCTACTCCATCAACCTCCACAAGTACGGATCCTACTCCATCAACCTCCACATCAACTCCGCTCGCCTCAACATCTTTTGCTACCACGCTCGCTGCTGCAAGAACTCCACCCAACCAGAATTTCCAGAACTGGGAATTGTATAGGTTGGGGAGGAGGCGAAGGGAGCGAAGAGTGGCAGAGAGGAGGAGGCTAATACAAAGACAAAGATGGGAAGAGTGGAGGGAAGAGTGGATAAGTCAAAGACAAAGATGGTTAGATTGGAGGATGGGATATTTCGCGATGGAACCGTACATATCCGAAGATCCCTACATATCCGATAATGACACGGAGATTGAAATTTCGAACGATGAAGGGATCTTTGATGCAGACACGGAAATTGAAATTTCTGATAAGGAAGCAACCACCCCTGCAACGTCAACGGTCCCTGTGGTGCCGACGAATGATGATGACGATGATGATAGTTGGTAGACAACATCATCATCATCATCATTTTAAAAAACGGTCCTTTTCAGGACCAACAATTTATTTATGAAACATATTTACATTGCAACGTATCGGTCTACGTATTAGTTTTAATCACTAAAATTATTTTTTAACTATTAGGGGAGATGTGAGTAATACTAAATAATAACAGTAGAGTATTTTAAAATATTTTATTGAGTAAGTTTCTTAATTTCAAAATCAATACAAATTTTATTAAAATGTATATGCAAACATTCCAACATCAAAAATGAATTTTGTTTATGCTTATAAATAGAAATCTATTTTAACACATTTTTATATAATTCATTACTATTTGAATCCTTTGTACAAGATAATAAAATTGAACAATAATATGAATAAAATTGTAACTCTTTTAAATTATTCAATTTGCATGTAATAAGTTGTTTCAAACACATCAAATTACAAAATGTTTCTTCCGATATAATAACACTCAACTCCCTTTGCTCAATCCATATAGCCATAATATTTTTATATTCATTCTTGGTAATCTTGTGATCTCCAATGGTGATGGGCCTTTGTAAATTATTCAGGTTGATGTTCATAAATTGTAGCCATTCCTCCTCAGTGAAGAAGATAGTTGAATGAGCACCCCATATTTTCACAACTGGAATAAATCCTAGGGCTGGGCTTATTCCGATGCTCACGTTCTTTGTAGACGATTTGTTTAGAGGATATGTTGATTGTCCCAAAAGTGTTAGTTCAATCTTGAACGCATTATCGTAATTTGAAATTTGATTGTCAATGACTTCATTGAAAGTACTTTCTTGATTTGTGGCTGACATCGTTGAATGATTCTGGTATACTAATATTTTATTACAAAAATGTGTGCTTATATAGCAATAGTCTTATCTACATCCGGACCCTTATCTAACCACAAGCTCAAACACGACTAAACTTGTTCAAACCAGTTCAAACTTGTCAAGGTTAAACTTGTCTGTCTTTTAAAACAAATTATTGAATAATGCTTTAATCAAAATTTAAAAAAATATTTTCATCTAAATATCCAAACTTATGTAAATATTTATTCACATCAATTTAAGAACTTGCATTGATAAAGATTAAAAGCGTGATTAATTTGATAAACATCTTGTTGTGTTGAAGGTTAATAGAAAAACTGATAATAATTACCAGTATTAAACATATTTATATTTTTAATAATACAAACATTTACATTTATGTAGTTATAATACATTTGACTTATCTATCCAGCTATTTTGCGATTTATCTAATCCTAACCACTTGACGTACACTTTATTTCCCTTTTTCCTCAACACTTTTTCCACTAGGTAAACATCCTTATGTTTAGTTTTTAAAAGTTCTTCAGCATAAACGCCCCCTGGATTGGATCCCCCGAACTATCTTCTAATAGGTAAACGGTAGGATTTGAAACTTTTACATGTGCTATTTTAAATAATTCAGTTGTCCAATTCGGTGTGTAGCCTTTATCAAACAATGCTTTTTGTTTACTAATACGGACAATATCACCCACTTTAAAAATCTTCTTTCCTGCTATTTTGATATGCGAGTAAATTATTTTTAACAACTGCTTCTCCTTATCTTGAGTGACGTCACAGGGTCGCATTCCAGTTGTACTGTGTTTCCGCTTATTGTAATTGGACGTAATTTCACTTAAAACATCTATCCATTGATACTTTCCACGCAAACTAAATGCGCGATAAAGATGTTCTTTTAAAGTTCTTATCACACGCTCTGCCATTGCGGCTTTCATGATTGTGTAAGTAGAATAGTGGTTAATTCCGTTGCTGTGCATTACCTTCCTAAAATGTGAGTTGTAGAATTCATTTCCTTGATCAGTGTGCAAGTTTGTAGGCGTTCGTCCATCTTTTAAAACATTTTTAAATGCATTAGCCACATTTACACCAGATTTATCTTTTAACGGAACGGTCCATAGATATTTTGAGAAACAATCAATCACTACTAATATGAATTTAAAACCCTTGTTTTCTCTTGCATAAAGACCAAATTCGGCTAAATCTGCTTGCCACAAATCGTCTAATCCTTTGATAATTGTCCGTCGTCGTGGGAATTTTTTTCTTGCAGGTTTGTGTAGTTCATTGACTATATCAGCTTTTATCTTACTCATTGGAATCAACTTTTACTTTATATCAGTATTTTTTTTAGGAGGTACTCTAAGGTTTCCACTAACACCCTCCGGGTTCTGGTTATGACGACGAGCTCCTTCCAGGTTCTTGTTCATACTATTTAATACCATATCAAACATATCCAATTTCTATATTTAATTGATGAGGCGGATACATGATGAAACTCCATAATACTATTTGAAATAAAACAACACAGTTGGGAGGGTTTCACTTTAATTGTTGAACACTGCAACATGTTTCACCACACAGCGGCTTCATCAGGCAGATGAAATAATGATTTTACAAAGGATATTAACTTATATATATATATATATATATATATATATTAACTTAATTGCATTAGTATATAAGCTCTTACCTGTACTTTGTAAAATCATTATTTCATCTGCCTGATGAAGCCACTGTGTGGTGAAACATGTTGCAGTGTTCAACAATTAAAGTGAAACCCTCCCAACTGTGTTGTTTTATTTCAAATAATATCCAATTTCTCTTGAATGTTCGTACATGCAGTAATATTTGATTTTTTAACTTCTACAATGAACGATTTCAAATCTTTTAAATCAACGGCCGTGCCGAGTATTAATGCCCTTATAATATTCATTCTATTAGTAATGTCTTTCTCTAATGCATCCTTTATAATATTTCTGTTATTAGTAATGATTGTCTCTAATTCATCCTTTATAGTATTTGTTTTATTATTAAACATTGTCTCTAATTCACCCTTTATAGTATTTGTTTTATTATTTATCGATTCATTAAATTCCAGTTTTAACCATGTTTTTAAATTTTTTTCAGTATCTTTAACAATTAACTTAAGTTTATTTTCAATTTCCATAGAGTCAGTTTTATCTTCGATTCGAGTTAAGATTTTAGAAATCTTTTCATAATTATTATCAACGTATAATTTAGTTGCAACATCATCCAATTCATCTGGTTCTAGAGCATGTTTTAGCCTCTTTTTCTGTATATTGTAATGACCGTCCGAAGTAATGGTAAAGCCTGGACCGGGAGGGCCGCTAGGTCCGATCGGACCAGGAGGGCCGCTAGCACCTGTATAACCGGGGGGACCTGTCAGACCGTGAGGCCCGCGAGCACCGGTAGGTCCGATCGGACCAGGAGGGCCGCTAGCACCTGTTGGACCGGGAGGGCCTGTTGGACCGGGAGGTCCGCGAGCACCGGTCAAAGACGTGTTGGAATGACGTCCAAACTTGTCGACAGACATTATGTGAATGATGTGCAACAATTAAATTAATAAATTATATCAGCTTCTCTCAGTTCTTCCTCGATCGATGCAATTTCATTGTCGTGAGAATTATTTCCAGCTCGTCGTGACGCATGTAATAACCATAATCTTTCAATTAATTCATTAGGATCATCCCAATATGTATATCTGTGAGTTTTATTTTCTACTATTAAATTTGAATCGAAACCACGACCGCCTTTAGACCTATGTGAGCTTGCTTCAGACTTTGATCTGTGTTGTGAATGTGGCAACAATGGTTTAATAATATTTCTATATTTGTGTGACCGAGTGCCCTGAAGTTGTTGCCCAGGATCAAAATGTCAATGTAATGAATTGGTTCTTTTAAGAATATCCACATAATTTATTCGATCTGCTTCCTTGTATGCTACAGGATCCTTTCTGAATAGTAATTCATATAGACCAGAAGTGCCGATATATCTAACTCCGTCAATGATTAAATCATTTTCATCTAAATCAATGTCAGTATTGCCAATTTTAAATTTAGCATTATCCTGATTGAAATTTATACCATGAATTGTGTCAAAGTCATCACCCCCCTCATTTATTAATTTTTCCACATATTGTCTTGGTAATGTGGCGAATTGATCCAAATATTCCCGAATTATCTTAGAATCAGGTTGAGAGATTGTTGAAATATTTTGTTCCGACGGTTCGTGTGTAAAAACTTCTCCATCATCTATAAAGTCCAACCTTTTTGGCTTTTGTTTGTATTGCGAAAAGGGAGATGAATGAGCAATCTTATCAACATGAATAATATTACTGAAATCATATTTTTTCTGGATTTTCTCATTTTCTTGTTTTATTTCTTTATTTTCTCGTTTTATATCTTCATTACTCTTAATTATTTTTTCGTTAGACTTAACTAAGCTTTGTAAAGGTTCCGTAATTGGTTGAAAAAAAATTTTCAATCTGTCATCATCTTCACTACGATTTAATTTTAAAGCCAGCACTTTTTTTCTGATATCCTTTTGAACTTGTATTAGTTTCTTTTGAATGTTGCTCATCTTAATGAACTTCTTTTCTTAATGAACTTCTTTTCTGAATGAGCCTCTTTTCCTAATGAGCCTCTTTTCTGAATGAGCCTCTTTTCCTAATGAGCCTCTTTTCTGAATGAGCCTCTTTTCTGAACGAGCCTCTTTTCCTAATGAGCCTCTTTTCCTAATGAGCCTCTTTTCCCAATGAACCTCTTTTCCTAATGAGCCTCTTTTCTGAATGAGCCTCTTTTCCTAATGAGCCTTTTTACTGAATGAGCCTCTTTTCTGAATGAACCTCTTTACTGAATGAGCCTCTTTTCCTAATAAACCTTTTGACGTAACACGCGCAACGTTTGTTGTTATAATGATGAGAGTGGTTGCTTAGTCTATGATTATATACTCATCGAATCCATTGCGGTACCTACCCGCATCAGAATCTTTATCTATTGTAATAAAACCATATTTTTCTTTCCAACACTCTGCACACAAAGACTTGAATTTTTCAAAAGTCATATCACTACTTACGTGATCAGTGTAAACGTGTTTTAGGTTAAGATCATCCTGTTTAAATAATATAATTAAATTTGCATTATCACGAATCAAGTGTTTAGGTATGCGAGTATATGTCTGGCAAAGGTAGAACGAATCAATGTTATTTTGTCTACCAATACTGAAATATTCGCGGATTTTATCCTGCTTATCACATGCTACATCGTCAAAAATAAAAATTGAGTTTTCCTTAGCTTCTTCAGGGCTAATTATTTCAGCATTCTCTCTATACGGGAAATATTCAATCTCTGGTATCCCACTAATAATATCTTGCAAGTATTTATATTTTGGTTGATAAAGAGACTTTGAATAAATGTAAATGTTTTCAAATTTCAATCCGTTTACATTAAACAAGAGTGTTAACATTGCATTCGATTTGCCACAGTTAGATGGGCCGCAAATAACTGCTCTAATAGAATTTGGTAATAGATCACCATGTTTTTTCTTATTATTTTTTAACACATCCCCCACTACGTTGTCAAAATTTGTTACAGTAAGAGATTGTTTCTGTTTAACAACTTTCATCGTACTGTCACCAACGATATCTTTCAGGGGTTATATATAGCGAAGCAGTCCTGATGGACGCTCAAATGATTGCGTACAGCGGTAGAGTATTCATCAATTCCATAATCAACAAGTTACTCATTGAATTACATATCCCTGGCTATCAGTACTGTGGACCTGGCACACACTTGGAAAAACGGTTAAAAAGAGGTGACCCCGGCATTAATCCGTTGGATGCGGCCTGCAAACAACACGACATTGCTTACTCTGAGAATAAGGATATTAGCGAAAGACATAAAGCGGATAAAATCTTGGCGGAAGCTGCGTGGAGTAGAGTAAAGGCTAAGGACTCTAAATTCGGTGAAAAAGCAGCAGCGTGGGCTGTTACCAACGCGATAAAGATTAAGACAAAAACGGGGATGGATATTAAGAAAACAGCTTTGAGAAGTGGAGTAGTTATGAAGGCTCGGAAAGCTATAAAAAATGTTCGTCGAAAAATTGATAAGCCTGGAGGTGTTAAAGAAAGTAGCAAGATTGCATTATCGGCCGCAAAGATTGCTGTAAGAGCTGCTGGTGGAAAAAAGAGGATTCGAACTCCTAGAATTATACCTATTCCAAAGCAGGGTGGTATTTTGCCACTTATCCCGATATTTGCCGGTTTAAGTGCTCTCGGAGCCCTCACTGGTGGAATCTCCGGCATTGCAAAGGCAATAAGCAGTGCCAAGGACGCTCGATCGAAACATATATAAAACGATGGAGGCTATAGCTCTAGGCAAGCAGGGAAAAGGTCCATATTTAAAACCATATCGAAAAGGAATGGGACTCTTTCTAAAACAGCACAAGACAAAAAACTGTTAAACTCGCTACCCAACCGTGCACTAACCGATACAGACTTGCTAAAAGGGGCTCGAAACGTGAAACATTTTAGAGGAGTGTTTATGCGTGATTCACTACCATCTAAACCTCTTTATATAGAAGCGGGTATTATTAACTTGGATTCCCAGGATGGTCGCGGTACGCATTGGGTGGCTTATAAAAAAGTAGGCAATAGTGTTCAGTACTTTGATAGTTTCGGAAATCTTCCACCACCTATGGAAGTAATTAAATATTTTAAAATTTGTAAAATTAGATATAATCATGATCAATATCAGACCTTTAATACGTACAACTGTGAACACTTGTGTATAGAATTTTTATATAAATAAATAAAATTTTTCTAAATGAGTCAGTCATGTCTCAGACCTTCACCTTACAAGGTACAAGCAGTGTACTCTCCACAAACTATTATCCTCCTATAGAACTTGAACCAAATCGACAGTACTGTTTGGGGTTAATTGGACTTCATACATATAATTCAATACCAAATATTGAATTCGGTGTTAATAATAAATTTATTTACGGCGATAAAACAGTTAATATACCTACGGGCTCATACGAGGTTACAGACATTGAAACTTATTTGCAAAAACAGCTGTTTGGTGATAAGAAAAAAGAGGAAGTTGATAAACTATTTTCGCTTAAACCCAATAATAACACCTTACAGTGTGAACTTAAAAGTAAATTCGATATAGATTTTACATCTGATAAAACTATTGGTAAATTATTAGGGTTTTCTAAAAAGCTACTAAAGGCCGGTCAACTACATACATCAGATTTACCCGTGCAAATAATTAAAGTAGATAGTGTACGAATTGAGTGTAATATTACTTCAGGTGCCTGTTACGACGAAAAATTATCACATACGTTGTTTGAATTTAGCCCCTCAGTTGATCCTGGCTTTGCAATAAATATAGAACCAAAAAATATATTTTTTTTATTGATGCATCATATGTCTTATTTCAAATACTTCGCAGCGTGTTTAAATTCAATATTAAAACACGCGCGTGTTTTAAAGTTGCTAAGGACAACAACGTCAATTCAAACTTAAAGTCAAACATAAATGTCACTATCTATTAAACTTTAATAACTCGTTCATTTTATTTATAATAAATATTGAATATACAATCTGTATTATTTGAAAAATTAATATTTCCGTGCTTTAACTCGGAATCAACATTGCTCACATGAACATTGGTAACTGATTTACTTCCAGATGTGCATGCATTCGTATTTCCGCTAATAGCATTTGATATAATATTGGAAACACTGTTATTATTGTTGATGGACTCTTCGACATATCCAGTAGCCACCGATGCCGATTTCCAACCAACTTGCCGCTGTATTTGATCTATAGTCATCCCACCGTTGGCCATAATAGTTGCAGAAGTACGCCAGAACGCATGTCCTGTGTACTTCTTTGGTTCGTCTAAGTTAAGGAAAAGTGCAATTTGAAATGGGCATAAACCAAAAGTATTAATACCCACTACTTGTTTAGTACACTTTCCCTTATCAAAGCGTAAGAAAACACGGTCAGTACTCACATTTTGAGGACGCAACAACAAATATTTCTGACCATTACTGTCAGCGACAGTAAAACGCCGAGCCTTTTCTGTCTTAGACGGACGTATGAGAATAAGTAAGGTATTACCCTCTTCCTTAATGTCGGATAAACGCATATCGCACAATTCGCATCTGCGACAAGAACCAAAGATTCCAAAAATGACAACAACTTTCAAAAACAAATACGTTATATCTGAAGCATCTTCAAAAAACTTTCTTAAATCTTCCTCTCTAAAGGCATAGGACTTTTTTGCATTACAATTCTTACTAATCGCCTTCATAAATGCTTGCACTTTTCCAAATGATTTGATATCCACTCCCTGTTGTAATCGTAACATACATTGTAATTTGGAATGTATGGCCCACATTGTGGACGACTTGTACTTCTCTGACAATTCCTGTAAGTACGCAAGCATAACTTGTTCTGTTACACTGGCAACTTGGCATTCTTCCATCCATTTAATCAAACGGTTGTACTCTTTTTTGTAGGCTACTTCCGACTTTTGCGGAATCAACCGATTCTCAGCTTTAGCGCTCAAGCTATCAATCTTTGATTACATTTTCAAAGGGTAATGACAAACTGATGAGAAATTGATAATTTGTTTATTTCACACCTTGACAACCAAAGGTACATTGATTCCGTCATCTTAAACATGCTCGAAATTTCAAAATTTCGGGCCAATTTATGGTCTTTAAATGCATCAATAAAAAAAAATAGCGTAAAGTATGCGTGGATATCTGGTCTTTAAAGCACTTACTCTATTGCAAGCACTCCGGCTGGCGCCGTCGTGCTTGCCAAATCGTGCGTGCTTTAAAGACCTAAATATCCACTTATACTTCAATATACTAATATCTACCGTTAAATACCCGTGACAGGATTGATAATATTACTCTTAGAATTATCGATCAAGAAGGCAAATTGATTAATTTTAGAGGAGAAAATATTTTGATTAGACTAGAAATAAAAACATGGGGATAGTTTTTGATAAAAACGATAGGACATTTGTCAATCCCGTTATTAAGAGTTCATCCCTCAAACAGATAACACGTATTAATCTCTCAAGGTTAACCTCCCTTGGATATAAAATTAAAAACTATGGAAAACGTTTTCGAACAAGTGCGGTATGATGATCGCATCAGTAAATATCAATACCACACTTATCAGCCTAGAACTACAAACTTTGAAAATAACGATGAAATTCGAATAACAATTCAAAATCAAGACATTTACACCTTTCCTGGAAACAGTTATATTTACTTGAGTGGTGAGGTTGAACACAATCTCACTGCTGGTAAAAAATTTGAGTTGGTTACAAACGCGTTTGCTTTCCTATTTGAAGAGATAAGGTATGAATTAAATGGTGTGGAAATCGATCGAACCCGAAACTTAGGGATCGCGAGTACTTTGAAAGGATTATTATCCTATAATGATTTTGAGGATATGAAAGAATTAGGGATAGCTGGGTGGGCTAAAACTGGACATATTAAAACATATTTTCCCAGCAAAAAATTTTATGCGCTGATACCTCTAAAATGTTTATTGGGTTTTGCTGAGGATTATCAAAAGCTGATTATTAATGTTAAACAGGAATTGATTTTACTTCGCTCCTCTAGTGATGTAAACTGTTTTGTGTGTGATGATAGTGCTCAAGTTGTTTCACAAATTAAATTTAAACTGAATAAAATTAAATGGAGAGTACCACATATTCAACTGAATGATGATTTAAAACTGAAACTGATGGAACAAATTAAAAATGATCCAAATATTTTAATTCCATTCCGAAAATGGGAATTACATGAATTACCAACCTTGAAAAAATCTAGAGATGATATATGGGCCGTTAAAACCTCGAGTAGTTTGGAGAAACCAAGATATGTAATTGTAGCCTTTCAAACAAATAAAAAAGGTGTGGCTAATGCGGATGCAACAAAATTTGATCACAACAATATAAGGAACATAAGAGTTTATCTCAATTCGGAATCATTTCCATATGATCACTTGAATTTGGACTTTAAAAGTAATGATTACTTGACTGTCTACAACATGTACTGCCAAATCCAGCAGAGTTATTATAATCAAATAAACAAGCCCTATTTATCATTCACTGATTTCAATAATTGTGCCATGTTTGTATTTGACGTGTCCAAGCAAAACGAGAGTGTAAAATCTTCAGCGACCTGCGCATTGAGATGGAGGCCACTGAAAATTTTAAAGATAATACCCGAGCATACTGCCTCATTTTGAGTGATTCTCTTCTTGAGTACACACCTATTTCGGGAATTGTTAAAAAGATAATTTAACAAGTTTGAGCTTGCGGTTAGATAAGTCTATCGCTATAAGAGCAAACATTTTTCAATACAATATTAGTAATCCAGACTCATTCAACGATGTCTACCACAAATCGAGTATGCTTTGACTTGATCCCTGTAACATTTACATACACGTTAGATGACAGTGACGATGATATAAACTGGATGCAAGTTGCTCTTGACAGACTTCGTTTCAAGAGACGGGTTCGTAATATGGAAAAAATATTGGAACTAATTCTCTTAGGGAGAATTACATCACCACCAACACCTCCGCCACCAAAAGTCTTGTTTATAGACATCCAGGGTTTCAACATACCCGACTTTACTCCGAAAGAACTTGCTGCCATCTATGATGGTAAACACCCCATCGTTTACGTCTTCAAGCCTCCTACACCATTTCGTAAACTCAGTTTGGATTCACAGAAACAAGTTAGGTGGCTGGAAAACAATTATCACGGGATCCCATACAGCACAAATGGTAGTGATTTAAGTGAATTACCAAAACTATTTAAAAAGCTATCTGCGGATATTGTGTATGTAAAGGGTAGTCAAAAATTTACTTACCTAAAACAATTTTATGATAATGTTGTAAATTTAGAATTTGATGATCAATGTCCTAATTTTAGTAAAACTCTGCATGCTTGTCAATCACACAGGATTAGGTTTAGTATGTGTAGTATTGTAAATGTAGAAAAGTTGTTTAATTATGTAAAGAATAATAAAAAATAAAAAACAATTTTTATTTAAATATTTTTTTTATTTAAATTTTATGTTCATACCAGGAACCTTAATACCCCCACAAATAACACATACAACTATTACAATAAATAGCACAAATCCAGATGATAATATAAAGGTGGTATAATTCATTTTAACTGTCGGTAAGTTGTCACCACCTGGGAATGAATTTCTGCTAAGTGGATGAAATTTTCGATGTGTTCAAACACTGATGACACTTATATTTTGGTGAGGGTGGTCCATCGATGTGGGTCCTTCCCGTATTGTAGTGTTCAAAACAGGGTAATCTTTCCTTGTCCCTGAAGCTCAGCGGTAAAAATGACCAGATGTTTAAAAGCTCCAGACCTTCCAACCTCTTCAAGTAATATTCTGGTAAATATTTTAAGTGTTCGGAGGTTAATTTACTTTCGTGGTATGCTTCTATGGCACTGTTAATGCGATCCATTAGAGGCTCTCGTTCCGTATTTGTAAACTGCATTATTGCGACAATGTATATTCAACGCTCACACCTTCCACCACTTTCTCCCACCACTTTCTCCTACCAGCCAGGACCCCTTATCTACATCCTGTATAACCGGAAACCCTTATCTACATCCTGTATAACAGGAAACCCTTATCTACATCCTGTATAACAGGAAGCCCTTATCTACATCCTGTATAACCGGAAACACCTTATCTTATCTTATCTTATCTATTCAACATCCGACCGGAAACGGAAACCCCTTATCTTATCTACATCCGGCCGGAAACGGAAACCGGAAACGGAAACCGGAAACCGGAAACCAGAAACCGGAAACCGGAAGCGGAAACCGGAAGCGGAAACCGGAAACCGGAAGCGGAAACCGGAAACCGGAAGTGGAAACCCGAAGTCACTTCCGGGATTACTTCCGGGATTACTTCCTGTCCCCGTATCGGCTATCTTTATCTACTAGTGTATTTCTAACTTCTCAATATTTCAGTGTTTTATACGCGTGGCGCATGAAGTAAAATTTCGAGTTTAGAAAAGCCCCGTGAAAATTTGTCTCGGGTCGCTGCGCGACCCGAGACAAATTTTCTACGCGGGGCTTTTCTAAACTCGAAATTTTACTTCATGCTTAGTCTGGGAGTGGAAAACACTCGTTTAAAGCTTACAGTTAAACGTTTTTCAAAAACAACGAATGTCTGAACATTTACAGAGGGCACATCTTGATATGTACATGTATAATAATGAATAATTGCTGTAATTATTACCACCATTTATTAAATTTTAGTTTTTAATATTAATACGTTTTATCAATTTTTATATATTATTGTTATTATTTTGTACATATTCTTTGTAAAAGAGGTTTCCCGTGAGAGAATAAATAAATATACTTAAAAGAATAACTTAAAAGTGTGTAGAATTGTTTTATTTGTATAAAAGTAGAATAATATGCTTCACTTAATCTTAATAAAAATGTTTGTAAACCAAGCTATTTATTTTAAATAATGAATTTTAGTAAATTTGTTAATATATTTTCCATTAATTAAAATAAATACGTTGTTAGTGGCATTTCTTGATTTTCGTCAATTTGATAGTCATATATTTGATAAACGGAAAAAACTTGATTTATAGAAAACAAATATGTTTTAAAGACATTTTACAACTTGTAAAAAATAAGGGTTTGTTGCAAGTTGTAAATTTTTCTTTAGAATATTTTTTTCCTCAAACAAAATTATCTAAATTTCTTTTATAACTTATGTCGATAAATTGCTGACAAATCTAGTTGGTAATAAAAAATCTTATTATCTAAATTTAATATTTTCTTCAATTACAACAAACAATCTTTATTGACAACAGTAGGTATTACATAACATGTATAATTAATTATTTTATTTTATTTTGTATGAGTGCTGATCCTGTTGCCAATCGGCTATCGACCCGTGGTCTTTCCGCCAAAATTGTCAATTGTCATGAAATTGTCAGTAGGTACGTCAGTTAGTGTCCTGATGAAATGATGAGATGAATTGAAATATGGTGGTGGCTGGGTTTTTGAATTTAGGAAGGATGTCAGGATTACGTGGCAGGCACATATGGAGTAAGGTCTCTATATTATATGGGTTGGTTGCGAATTTTTCGGCAAGGTAACTTAGGCGTTGTTCAATGGGAATTATTTATGTTTTTTCGTAGAGGAGAGTATTCGAAGGGTTGTGTAAAGGATTGTTGGGGTGTCTCATCTTAGCCAATGAACGTAGGGCTGAACGTTCACCAACCTGAATGTGTTTAGCACAGATGGACGTGGATTGAGGAAAAGGATGGCTGCATAGTCAAGAAGAGGGCGACAAATCATTTTATATATATGGACCGCGGTGTTGGTCGAGATTCCTGAGTTTTTAAATGTAAGAGATCTGAAGTGACGCGATCTCTTCTTGACTTTGTCTTTAAGGGTTAGGGCATGGGTTTTAAAAGTAAATTTGGGGTTTCTTCAATTATTAATATAAAGAAAATTTTACATAAAGAAAAATTGACTTGGTTAATAGTTTGCAGAATATTTCCAAAATATAATAACGAATTAAAATGTAAGTTTCCTGTTTATTTTAATATTGTTTGTATCGAAAGTCTAAAGCATAGCTATACTGATGAGGGATAAATCTCGAAACGCGTCTATAGATGGCTTAAAACAATTAATATTCATTCCTTGTATTTTTTCAATTTATATCAATTTCTTGTTGTTTTATTTAGTTTAATGAGAGAATAATTTGACCTAGTGTTGCATTTTGCATATAAATTATGCATAGAACAGTAAAGCTGTCGTGTAACTGAAATTCATTGTATAATTAAATATTTGTCGAGGTATTAGCTCGAGAAGTAGTTGTTTAAATGAATATTTCGAGACTTGTCTCAATGAGACTAAATTTTCGCAGAAAGTCGATATTAATTTTAAGTGAATTATTAATGTCGGAAAATGGTTTAAAAATTAGCTTGTGAAAAAGTAAAAGTAGACCATAGACAGGTTAGTCCTAAAGAAAAAATCCTTAAAATAATTTAACCTTGATCTCTCAGAACTCGATCTGTAAAAGATTAATATTCGATTATTGTTGCAACATTATTTTTATTCGAATTGTCACGTTTATGGATCACCCTATAGTTTTAATAAAACTTCCACAATTTGATTGAAATTTATATAAAGTAGTGTAAAGTGAAACTGAATTCTCCAATTGTTTGCACAATATTTACAAAATAAAAAACGAAATAAAATTAATATAGACTTTTGTAAATTGCGCGGTTCTCGCGACTTTAATAAAAATTACTTAAGCCAGTAAGTTAAACAAAAACGATTTATTTAAATACTGACATATATACAAAACAATTAACAAATAATAACGGAAAAATAAGTGAAGTTAAAAACACGTGAATAGAAAGTATCAGTTAAAAAATACAAGTTAAAAGAAGTTAAAAGCGCGGTACGACCGAAAGAACGATGTTGTTGAAACGGTGTTCAAGACAAGACTGTTTTCTGGTTTTCTTAACAGAAGAAACGGTTTGGGATAGGAAAATCTGATTGGTCAGGATTGATTGGAGAGGGATTCTAGAAGAGAAAGCGAGGGATGATTTTTCAGTGTGAAAAATAAGGACAGAGGGTCAGGTGCTGGAAATTTCTGGAATTTTTGGGCATGGTGAAAAGGACAAGTCCGGACGCTTCGCTCGGTCGCGGATTAACGTTTATGGGCCCAATTAGGCACGTTTTGGGCCCGCTCTTTAGAAATTGAAGAAATTTTCTTGACAATGTTTAATCGCTCTTTCGGCCGTAAAGCGAAATAAATGAAATCCCGCCAAACATTTGGCTTCCAGGTTCCACTTTAGAAATCACAAGCACAAAGAGTAATAAAACTGGAAAGTAAATACAAGCGCCCCTTTCTGCTTTTATGAAAAAGGGGGCCAAATAAAGTAATGAAACACCCAAAAAATAAAATAATGCAGAAAATACACAAAATATAAAATATTGAGAAATCCGAATCAACAACTTTCTTCTATTAATTCTTAAATCTTGGAGGCGTTTATTTTGTGGTACATTTTCAATTTTGATATAAAGAAAATACCTAACTTTTTTATACCATTTTTATTAAATAAAAGTGGTAAAAAAAATCCCGATAAATGTAGTCTCGTTGAAAATAGTATATGGTACAATAAGAGTGGATATGATACTTGTATCTCACGACGTAAAGTTTGGGGCACGACGTCGTAGGCGTCACACATATCCACATCCACTCGAGTTTGACAGTCAACTTTTTCTACGACTAGTAAAAGAAACGGAATTAATAATTAAAAATTATTACAATAATTCTAATTTGCACATAAAAATTTAATTATAGAAAGTACAGTGAACGTGTGCAGTGCTTAAGCACAATAGTGTGTAAGTTCAAAATTTATTATATAACTATTCATTTTATTTAACATAGCATATAATTCTTACTTATTTGGTTAAAGTTTTTAGTATACACTATCCACAGCATATGCACTTGATTTTAAGAAAATATACTTTAAGTTTACAAAAAATAAGTATCTTGAACAAGTTTCTCATCTTTTATGTGGTGAAACATATTTAACTATGATTTAAGAAAGAAAACACTTGGTTAAATTTCACTAATATTTTGGTTTTTTATTCCAACTAGTTTCGACTTTAAGTCATTCTCAAGTAGTACAGGAAATTAAATTTTTACAAACATTATATACAAGAGGGGTTAATTTAAATTTTATGATTAGGCAATAAGGGCTGTCATGATGGGTGAGCTCCACAGATCTTCGATGTCATTAACAATTGGTTTTCCCTGTTTTATTGCTTTCTCGAAACTAGTTGGAATAAAATACCAAAATATTAGTGAAATTTAACCAAGTGTTTTCTTTATTAAATCATATAAAAAATAAGTAAGTAGATAGGAATACCCGATTCCTCGCCCACCACAGCACCACAGTGGTCCAGCGGTCCAGCCTCCCAGCATCCAGCATCCCCCTCCTAGCATCCCCCGCAGATTCATCCCCCTCCCAGCATCCCCCGCAGATTCATCCCCCGAGATGAGCATCCCCCTCCCAGCATCCCTTCACAGATTCATCTTTCGAGATTAGCATCCACCACAGATTCATCTTCCGAGATTAGCATCCACCACAGATTCATCCTCCGAGATTAGCATCCACCACAGATTCATCTTCCCATCTTCCGAGATTAGCATCCACCACCACCTCAACGCCATCTAGCGGCTTAAAGCACAACTATGAAAATGTAAGTATACATCAGCGCCATCTAGCGGCTTAAAGCACAACTATGAAAATGTAAGTATACAGCAACGCCATCTAAGAACAAAAAGTTCAACTATGAAAAATGTAAGTGTATGAATGGTTGCAGCACTTATACACAGTGCCATCTATTATTTAAACGTTCAACTATAAATAGAAATCACGATAGGGGAGATTTATCACTTAAAAAGTTCAATCAATACAAAATATGTTTAGATAAAAAAAATAAGTTGATATAATATAAAATAAGAATATTTATCAATATAATATTTATAATATATATTATTTATTTTCTTCTTTTTCTCCCGATCTTCTTCATCGCGCTCTTCACACCATGCTCGAATCTAATGAAAAACAGAAATTAAAAAATTAGTGATCAATGTTTACGAGATAATCATGAAGATTAACATACTTTTCCTTTTAATTTTATCGCCTTTTCTTCAGGCATAAAATCAAGGATTCCATCCACGTAATCATCTAATTTTAATTTTACAAAATCTGATGCCAGTATCTCAATGTTGTGGTGGACGTCACAATAATCATGACAGCACTCGATACCGCGTTCATAGGCAGCCTCCATCCTATCTAACTCCTCTCTGGAGTGGATGCTTCCCCACCGAATCCCCTCATGAATAATGTCCGTGTACCGAACTTCCATACGATCAATAACCTAGATCATAAAATAATATAAATTATATCTTAAAATGCTATATGATAATTGATTAATTAAGTAACACACTTTATTACAATCAAATAAATATATTATTATATATATATCAACAGCTTTAGTAACTTCAACGTACGCAGCCCACATAGTAATATATTAGTTTAAGTGCAAGAACTGAATTGAATGATAAAATAAAATGTAGAATATTATATAACACAAAACTTTCCAATTTTGAGGACATAATGTACGTCACAAACTACTTAATTGCTAGAAAGGTAACCATTTCAAGAACAAACTATCATGACGCATGTTCGATTTAATATTAGAAATTTATTCGAGACTTGCTAAAATATTTGAAGGACGATTACACATTAATGACACTGGAAAGTTACAGAAAATGAAGACCTTCAATGACACATGTACGATTTAATATAAGAAATTTGTTCGAGACGTTTCCAATGTTGTGATTTCTTTTTGGAGAATGCAATGACGTCAATCATTAATGACACTGGAAAGTTACAGAAAATTAAAACCTTCCAAAACGCATGTTAAGGAGATGAAATCTGGAATGATTCTTCTAGGACAATCCACATACTCGCTCAACAAATCGAATACAAAAAGTGTGTCCATTGGATTTAGCCCGACTGCGGGATTCATACCTATAGTCAAAGTATGGGGTACAAATTCATCCTCATGCGTCATCGTCTTCACAATCGAAGAGTGGAAGCAATTTTCCACAATCAACTTCCATGATATAAGAATGGGGCAGCCCATACATATGGACCAACACAAAATAACTGCAAAACCGTACCGAAACATCACCACAATATGGATTCAACAGAGAGATTTAATCGTGGTCCTCGCCAAAGAGACAATCGATATATTATTAGCACTTAAAAATCTAATCGATCGTAAATTAGAAATATTGTGCGAGTGTGAATTTAAATCTTATTACGACAAAATTTTAAACAGTTGTGTAAATATGTCCGGAGATTTACATGCAAATGTAAATATATTGTTATTAAAAAAAAAATATTCTGAAAATGAGATGAATTCATATCTCATGATGGAGTGCCTCCACTTATGCTTAAATAAAATATTGTACGATATTGAAATGTTTTAATAAATATTGAAAAAAATGTATCACTTTTTTATATTAAATGAAAGACGAAATTATATTAAATAAAAATTTATTATTATATATTACAGAATGTTTTTATTTTCTATCCAACTATTATGAGAATTATCATGTCCTAGCCATTTAACCAAACTTTTGCCCCCTTTTTTTCGTAAAATGTTCTCCACTAAGTAAACGTCTGGATGTTTTACAAGCTGTAGTTCTTCATTATAAAATGCTCCCTGGATGGGTCTCTGATCCATATCTTCAAGTAAGTATGATGCTGGATTGGTGTTTTGTGTGGATATAATCTTAAATAATTCAGCAGACCAATTCGGTGTGTATCCTTTTTCAAATAATGCTTTTTGTTTACTTATTCGAACAATATCTCCAACATCAAAATTACGTTTACCGGAAATTTTAGTATGTGAATAAACGGTATTGAGCAAATGGTGTTCATTTTTCTTGCTAACATCACAAGGTCTCATCTTAGTGGTGCTATTATATTCATCAGTAACATTAAAGCACTCGTTCGAAACTTCAAATTGAACTATTTTATAAAATTGACGACTAATGCCCGAAAATTACTTAAAACAAAAATTCCCTGATAATCATTAAAACAAGGAAAGTCAGAGAAAAGTCAGGGAATTTAATTCAAATTGACCAAAACACTGCAAGAAAACCTTTTTAAATAAGATGTAAAAAGTAACTAAATATACATAAATGATAAAAAATATAAAATTTATTGACATTTAACAAGAATCATGAAGAATTATAATATTACAAAAGTAAATTAAAATAAAAAATCATGAAAAAATATGAATACTGACAATAATTATAAACATTTGGAAAATTGTTAGTCAAAAAAACATAATATTAATTGGGTATTGTTCATTTTTGAAGATTTCTAATTCTAGTTTATTTTATCAATTAGGTTTTTTAGCGTTGACAACATTTATTCTTGTCATGTTAACAATTTTCATGATTATTCCCATGATAAATTATATAAATTTAGACATTAATAAATTATATAAATTTAGACATTAATAAATTCTATGATAAAATAAACTGGAAATGACAGAATCTTCTACATTGAACATTATACAAATAATATTCATTAGTTGGAATTTTTAATTGTTTAATATATATAATTTTCATATGTAATTTAATATTTTTAGTTAGTACTATATTATGTATTTTTTAAATGGACTTTGTTGACTGAATAAATAAAAAAAAAACGTTAAAATTGATTAAATCATTCAAATCAACTTAATTAGCAAAAACTGTTTATATTGACAAATTTAAGAATAATACGACGTCAACAATATTAATTAAAATAATCAACAAAACTTGTAAAATCAAATAGGACCAACGTTGGCAAATGTTATTCCAAATTTATACTTGTAACTCTAATTTTGGTGAATCGATAAAACTCATAGATGTGATTCTAAACAAAACGTCAAATCAATAAAAAAATTGTCAAACAAATCAAAATCAAAAATATATACGCATATGAATATTCTAAAAGTTGGCAAAAAAACATAAACTTTCAATAACATTGTCAATATAAACAAACATTATCAAATACGTATCAAAATCTTCAAAGTCGATAAAAAAGTATAATTATACTTTTAGTAAAAAAATTATACTTTTAGTAAAAAAAAATGATAAAATTCAACTGTATCTACAAAAGTTTACATATTTTTCAAATTTAACAACCAACATCTCAAAAATTAAAAGTTTTAAATTTAAAAAAATATTTGTATTTTATATAAAATCTTTAACAGCAACAAATGATTATACTAATTGAAAAATTCTTCAGAATTGTTGCTATATGTTAAGCAAATATTTACCAAATAAAAATAGAAGGTAGATAGAAAATGAATGAAAAGCTTTACGTAGTACGAGTACAGACAAAATTTAAAAAAATTATAAATTATTTTTTTTAAATTTAAAACAAAAATAATTAAAGTCTAAAAAAAATATTGTATGATTATTCAATAAGTCTTACAAGGCCATTAATATGAAAAATATGTGACTAGAAGTTGTTTTTAATATTTTGTATAAACTTATTGCCATCGACTAAACATTGTAGATGTCTGGACCAAATTCATTTGATACAACAACTAAAAATGGATTAGGATTCCACTTGAAATTACAAGTTGATAATAAACTATGTCGGTAAATGTAACGGAACAATCCTAATGAATTAATTGAACGATTGTGGTTACTTTGGGCGTCAACATTTTCATTTAATATATTAAAGAATAAGAAAAATCATTATTATTAAATTGTTTTTATTTATTTTTTTGTAATTGTATACTTTTCATTTTTATATTAAACTAGTATAATAAAAAAGAAAAATATCAATAAAAAAATAAATAAATAAAAGCGTCTCTCAGCCTGTCTCTCAGCAAATAAAGGCGTCTCTCAGTCTGTCTCTCAGCACATAAAAGAGTCTCTCAGCCTGTCTCTCAGCACATAAAAGCGTCTCTCAGCCTGTGTCTTAGCACATAAAAGCGTCTCTCAGCCTGTCTCTTAGCAAATACAAGCGTCTCTCAGCACATAAAAGCGTCTCTCAGCGTATAAAAGTATCTCTTTAAAGTACTCATCAGTAGTACTATTTCAATCTCGAAGAGAGAAACATGGGGATCATTTTCAATAATAAAAACAAAAATTGCACTAATTGGACAATACCAATAAATACTTCATTAAAGTGGTACAATAATGAGGATGAAAAATTAAATTGTGAGGCTGATCGTTCGTAACACAATTCTAAAGACAACTGAATATGTAAATATTTGTCCGCGTACTATAAAATATTGAACAAATTAATTTAACATTCAATTTTACATTTTTACATCTTATTTACACCTTTATATTCAATTTATTATTTAGTTTAGGGGTTGTTTGTGCCGGTTTTCAATATTTACTGCATACCAAATTTAAATTAAAAATTCAATTGATGTATTAAATTATCTTATTTTTCTTTGTATACTCTTTTGTATTAATTAATTATTCTTTTGTTCCAGGTAATTGAAATTATTCATATATTCGTATAAAAGCCATTGGCAGTACAGCATTCACCAAAAATGTAAGTAATTGTTTTTTAATATCTCGTCTGCTTTTAAAATTTTAATGTATCTACGACCACTAGTAAATGCTAGATTATGTACAATGCATAAACTAAGTAGGCAGTTCCTTACCAACTGTAGTGCGTAAAGTGGTAAAATCGCACAGCGGTGACATTTGTACTTAACATTACGCACATGCCCTCATATTTATTGTAATAATAATAATATATTTATTGTTGATCCCCAAAACAGATATTACATCGTCAGATTTACAGAATTAATAAAAATATAATTTCGTATATGTGACATACATAATGTACATGAAAATTAGGATAAAATAGTAATACATAATTACACAAGGTAATAAATAATTGAAGTTCATTGTTTCAAAATGTAAATGACAAAGGACAAACATAGGGTGACAAACGTGCAAAGAGAATAGGTAATATGAGAATATGTATATATCAGAGCTGGGCAGGATTCGAATCATTCAGATTTCGAATCCTGGATTCGAATACTTTTATTTTTAGATTGAATCCTGCCCAGCTCTGATATATACATATTCTCATATTACCTATTCTCTTTGCATGTGCTGAGAGACAGACTGAGAGACGTCTTTATTTGCTGAGAGACAGGCTGAGAGACGCTTTTATGTGCTGAGAGACAGGCTGAGAGACTCTTTTATGTGCTGAGAGACAGACTGAGAGACGCCTTTATTTGCTGAGAGACAGGCTGAGAGACGCTTTTATTTATTTATTTTTTTATTGATATTTTTCTTTTTTATTATACTAGTTTAATATAAAAATGAAAAGTATACAATTACAAAAAAATAAATAAAAACAATTTAATAATAATGATTTTTCTTATTCTTTAATATATTAAATGAAAATGTTGACGCCCAAAGTAACCACAATCGTTCAATTAATTCATTAGGATTGTTCCGTTACATTTACCGACATAGTTTATTATCAACTTGTAATTTCAAGTGGAATCCTAATCCATTTTTAGTTGTTGTATCAAATGAATTTGGTCCAGACATCTACAATGTTTAGTCGATGGCAATAAGTTTATACAAAATATTAAAAACAACTTCTAGTCACATATTTTTCATATTAATGGCCTTGTAAGACTTATTGAATAATCATACAATATTTTTTTTAGACTTTAATTATTTTTGTTTTAAATTTAAAAAAAATAATTTATAATTTTTTTAAATTTTGTCTGTACTCGTACTACGTAAAGCTTTTCATTCATTTTCTGGCTACCTTCTATTTTTATTTGGTAAATATTTGCTTAACATATAGCAACAATTCTGAAGAATTTTTCAATTAGTATAATCATTTGTTGCTGTTAAAGATTTTATATAAAATACAAATATTTTTTTAAATTTAAAACTTTTAATTTTTGAGATGTTGGTTGTTAAATTTGAAAAATATGTAAACTTTTGTAGATACAGTTGAATTTTATCATTTTTTTTTACTAAAAGTATAATTTTTTTACTAAAAGTATAATTATACTTTTTTATCGACTTTGAAGATTTTGATACGTATTTGATAATGTTTGTTTATATTGACAATGTTATTGAAAGTTTATGTTTTTTTGCCAACTTTTAGAATATTCATATGCGTATATATTTTTGATTTTGATTTGTTTGACAATTTTTTTATTGATTTGACGTTTTGTTTAGAATCACATCTATGAGTTTTATCGATTCACCAAAATTAGAGTTACAAGTATAAATTTGGAATAACATTTGCCAACGTTGGTCCTATTTGATTTTACAAGTTTTGTTGATTATTTTAATTAATATTGTTGACGTCGTATTATTCTTAAATTTGTCAATATAAACAGTTTTTGCTAATTAAGTTGATTTGAATGATTTAATCAATTTTAACGTTTTTTTTTTATTTATTCAGTCAACAAAGTCCATTTAAAAAATACATAATATAGTACTAACTAAAAATATTAAATTACATATGAAAATTATATATATTAAACAATTAAAAATTCCAACTAATGAATATTATTTGTATAATGTTCAATGTAGAAGATTCTGTCATTTCCAGTTTATTTTATCATAGAATTTATTAATGTCTAAATTTATATAATTTATTAATGTCTAAATTTATATAATTTATCATGGGAATAATCATGAAAATTGTTAACATGACAAGAATAAATGTTGTCAACGCTAAAAAACCTAATTGATAAAATAAACTAGAATTAGAAATCTTCAAAAATGAACAATACCCAATTAATATTATGTTTTTTTGACTAACAATTTTCCAAATGTTTATAATTATTGTCAGTATTCATATTTTTTCATGATTTTTTATTTTAATTTACTTTTGTAATATTATAATTCTTCATGATTCTTGTTAAATGTCAATAAATTTTATATTTTTTATCATTTATGTATATTTAGTTACTTTTTACATCTTATTTAAAAAGGTTTTCTTGCAGTGTTTTGGTCAATTTGAATTAAATTCCCTGACTTTTCTCTGACTTTCCTTGTTTTAATGATTATCAGGGAATTTTTGTTTTAAGTAATTTTCGGGCATTAGTCGTCAATTTTATAAAATAGTTCAATTTGAAGTTTCGAACGAGTGCTTTAATGTTACTGATGAATATAATAGCACCACTAAGATGAGACCTTGTGATGTTAGCAAGAAAAATGAACACCATTTGCTCAATACCGTTTATTCACATACTAAAATTTCCGGTAAACGTAATTTTGATGTTGGAGATATTGTTCGAATAAGTAAACAAAAAGCATTATTTGAAAAAGGATACACACCGAATTGGTCTGCTGAATTATTTAAGATTATATCCACACAAAACACCAATCCAGCATCATACTTACTTGAAGATATGGATCAGAGACCCATCCAGGGAGCATTTTATAATGAAGAACTACAGCTTGTAAAACATCCAGACGTTTACTTAGTGGAGAACATTTTACGAAAAAAAGGGGGCAAAAGTTTGGTTAAATGGCTAGGACATGATAATTCTCATAATAGTTGGATAGAAAATAAAAACATTCTGTAATATATAATAATAAATTTTTATTTAATATAATTTCGTCTTTCATTTAATATAAAAAAGTGATACATTTTTTTCAATATTTATTAAAACATTTCAATATCGTACAATATTTTATTTAAGCATAAGTGGAGGCACTCCATCATGAGATATGAATTCATCTCATTTTCAGAATATTTTTTTTTTAATAACAATATATTTACATTTGCATGTAAATCTCCGGACATATTTACACAACTGTTTAAAATTTTGTCGTAATAAGATTTAAATTCACACTCGCACAATATTTCTAATTTACGATCGATTAGATTTTTAAGTGCTAATAATATATCGATTGTCTCTTTGGCGAGGACCACGATTAAATCTCTCTGTTGAATCCATATTGTGGTGATGTTTCGGTACGGTTTTGCAGTTATTTTGTGTTGGTCCATATGTATGGGCTGCCCCATTCTTATATCATGGAAGTTGATTGTGGAAAATTGCTTCCACTCTTCGATTGTGAAGACGATGACGCATGAGGATGAATTTGTACCCCATACTTTGACTATAGGTATGAATCCCGCAGTCGGGCTAAATCCAATGGACACACTTTTTGTATTCGATTTGTTGAGCGAGTATGTGGATTGTCCTAGAAGAATCATTCCAGATTTCATCTCCTTAACATGCGTTTTGGAAGGTTTTAATTTTCTGTAACTTTCCAGTGTCATTAATGATTGACGTCATTGCATTCTCCAAAAAGAAATCACAACATTGGAAACGTCTCGAACAAATTTCTTATATTAAATCGTACATGTGTCATTGAAGGTCTTCATTTTCTGTAACTTTCCAGTGTCATTAATGTGTAATCGTCCTTCAAATATTTTAGCAAGTCTCGAATAAATTTCTAATATTAAATCGAACATGCGTCATGATAGTTTGTTCTTGAAATGGTTACCTTTCTAGCAATTAAGTAGTTTGTGACGTACATTATGTCCTCAAAATTGGAAAGTTTTGTGTTATATAATATTCTACATTTTATTTTATCATTCAATTCAGTTCTTGCACTTAAACTAATATATTACTATGTGGGCTGCGTACGTTGAAGTTACTAAAGCTGTTGATATATATATAATAATATATTTATTTGATTGTAATAAAGTGTGTTACTTAATTAATCAATTATCATATAGCATTTTAAGATATAATTTATATTATTTTATGATCTAGGTTATTGATCGTATGGAAGTTCGGTACACGGACATTATTCATGAGGGGATTCGGTGGGGAAGCATCCACTCCAGAGAGGAGTTAGATAGGATGGAGGCTGCCTATGAACGCGGTATCGAGTGCTGTCATGATTATTGTGACGTCCACCACAACATTGAGATACTGGCATCAGATTTTGTAAAATTAAAATTAGATGATTACGTGGATGGAATCCTTGATTTTATGCCTGAAGAAAAGGCGATAAAATTAAAAGGAAAAGTATGTTAATCTTCATGATTATCTCGTAAACATTGATCACTAATTTTTTAATTTCTGTTTTTCATTAGATTCGAGCATGGTGTGAAGAGCGCGATGAAGAAGATCGGGAGAAAAAGAAGAAAATAAATAATATATATTATAAATATTATATTGATAAATATTCTTATTTTATATTATATCAACTTATTTTTTTTATCTAAACATATTTTGTATTGATTGAACTTTTTAAGTGATAAATCTCCCCTATCGTGATTTCTATTTATAGTTGAACGTTTAAATAATAGATGGCACTGTGTATAAGTGCTGCAACCATTCATACACTTACATTTTTCATAGTTGAACTTTTTGTTCTTAGATGGCGTTGCTGTATACTTACATTTTCATAGTTGTGCTTTAAGCCGCTAGATGGCGCTGATGTATACTTACATTTTCATAGTTGTGCTTTAAGCCGCTAGATGGCGTTGAGGTGGTGGTGGATGCTAATCTCGGAAGATGGGAAGATGAATCTGTGGTGGATGCTAATCTCGGAGGATGAATCTGTGGTGGATGCTAATCTCGGAAGATGAATCTGTGGTGGATGCTAATCTCGAAAGATGAATCTGTGAAGGGATGCTGGGAGGGGGATGCTCATCTCGGGGGATGAATCTGCGGGGGATGCTGGGAGGGGGATGAATCTGCGGGGGATGCTGGGAGGGGGATGCTGGATGCTGGGAGGCTGGACCGCTGGACCACTGTGGTGCTGTGGTGGGCGAGGAATCGGGTATTCCTATCTACTTAAGTATTATCCTTTTCATGTGCAATTTTAATATTTCTCGCGCGAGCAGGTATTCTTGCTCTGTATCTTTGGAAGAATGTCTCAACTCCAGAGAAGTACACAAATCACTTTTACACTTTTTTAATTTTTAATTATAAAGACAATTTGAAAATTTGCTTATGACAGAATCTCTTGACATGTATCGTTTTCAATTGGCTCAATACGAGTTGTTACCCGGGTTACGTAAACAAACGTAACTAACAAATTTTTATATCCTAACAAGAGTGGATATGATGCTTATATTTTTACACTTTAGTGTGCAAATATGATATGAATTTCTGGGTAGGAGTAGGAACAAATATTTTTTTGACACGACCTAAAAAAAATCAACCTTTATTGGCATCCAAAAATAATATACATTTCCATAAACACAATACAAAACTAAACACATTAAACCAAATTCCCATCTAATCAGTTCTCCTCTCCCTCTCCCACCCTAATCTTATCACAATCTTTACGCCCGCCCCATCCTCTCGCATCCACTCCTCTATCCTTTTAACACCTCTCGTCCATTCCTCACTTATCTCCTTACACTCATCCGCTATATGTCTCCACGTATCCCTTCCACTTCCGCACAACACACACCTACCATACTCTTCACCCATCCATACCTTTCTTCCTCTCTCCTCCGACCCACACCTAGCCCTCGCCAGTGCTACCTTCTCCCCTATTTTTATTAAATTTCTGCTGAGGTACCCTGGCAGTTTCCCGTGTACCTGCCACCTTTTATATAGAGGATTATAGGTACTTCTCTCAATATACCCTTGACGCTCTTGTTTTTCCTCTTCATACCATTTTTCCTTCATCCACGTTGCCACATTTCCTCTTTTTTCCATCCACGACCTAATTCGCTGTTATTTCTTATTAGGTACTTATAGTTGGGTCGTTAATTCTAAATGTAGTCTCGTTAAGACTTTTGCAAAAATTCAATATCAATTTTAATTCGTTTTTATATTTAATAAAGTAGTGTTGATTTATTTTAAATGTTGTTTTACTTATTCGCTCGAGGCGTTTTTTACTTTCGTATAAAATCACGATTTTTATATTTGCGTAACTTTAATTGAATTAGGCGCGGTGAAAAATTACCGCGAAGAATTTATTCGCGAGAGAAGGAGAGCTCGGTTACGCGCCGGCGATCCAAATCGGAGTAACTTTTCGGAAAACTCGCGGGGAATTCAATTCTCGCTAAAAAGTTATCCTAAATATCGCGGAGATTTCATTTTCATAAATTTCCAACAGTTGCACAGCAAATGTGGTCCCGTAATAATACAGATTTAATTTTAAAATATACGTATAAAAAATAAAAATAAAATAAGAAATATCATTAAATTTTCACGAGGCTATTTTCAACTCGATACTTACTTCATGCATCACGCGTGTAATCCAATGATTTACAGTAAAGTTAAAAATATATAACGCTTAGATGTGATGGTGATCAATATTTACCGAGATGTAACGAAAAAATGCAAGAATTTTTTGTAAATAGTTTTAGAATAATAATAATAAAAGTAGAATACATTTAGTTTGAGCTACTTTTCCATATTGTTGATATTTAAATCATTATATATTTAACAGGGAAAGTTCTATGATGGACACATAACCAATTTGCTATCTTAATAATCCCTCAAATGTGATTCAATATGAAAAGAAGTTCTAGTGTTTTAAAATTTGATGCTTTAAAATACAAAGCACGTGTTTTTATTACTAGGCCTTAATCTTTTCATACAATTCTTCAATGGGCTTAACAACTTTTCAATTGGGCTTTTGTTTTTATTAAATGATTTTCCCATTGTATTTCTGCCACCTTACAGATCATTTATAATATCTGTAAGGTGGCAGAAATACAATGGGAAAATTATTTTATAAAAGCGGAAAGCCATTTGACAAATAGTGAAATATGTTGATTTAAACTGACATGCGGGATTTTCATTAGATAAAATGGGTATTTCATTACATTACATTTTCATTACATTCGGAAAATACAAAAATGCAGCCGTCAATTATATCAATCAACTATATTTAAATTCAGCAAATTCATCACTCAATATAAAAATCAATCCGCCTTTCATCTAAAAAAAGCGTTCGCGCTCACATGCCCGATGAAAAAATCACGTAAACGTTTTCCTCTTTATACCCGAAAACAATTTCTGATTATCTGTCGCAAACAAAAACCCGGTCCCATTACAAAAGCGTCCATAAAAATTGGACGAGCCCTTTGGGGACTTTGCTTGTGCACACACAGACACACATAAAAGAACTTGAAAGCCGCCGTTTAAAAAATTATGTAAAAAAAATCCGACCCAGAGCAGAGGGGGGTAAAAATTTGCTGGTGCCTTTAACAGCTCGTTTAGATCGATCTCAATTTGTGAGTTCCTGTCGTGGACGTATTTTAAAAAGCCCAACTTTGCAGGGCTTTATGCAGGGAGTTATAAATAGTTTGAAAATGTAGAATGTTCAATTATGATTTAGTATAGAACGTCAATAGGTTTGTTAAATATAAAAACTGTATGTTATATGTTTATTGTAGTAATATTTTATTTATTGTTTATAAAATTTTATTTTATTTATTTTTTAATAATAACTAAGAACTGTTTAATATTTCGACAGGTTAAACATATAAGTTTAAAAGCGTTACTCAATTTCAACATAATTGTTAATTTATAATATATGACATTGGATTGTTTAATTTTTCATCCGCCGCTAATAAAATATTAGAATGTGACATTTTTGTGTTTTTGAAAATTTGAAAATTCCAATTGTTTTTTGATTTTTTCAAAAGTTACGATTGCAAATGAACTTTTTAATTTTTTTTAAGGAGCCTATAGTACGACCTATAGATGGGTCAGATGACGGATGGGTGACCAATTTTTTTTTCAAAAATCACTGCTCCCTTTGTGTTTATCGTGGAACGTTGCGCTAAACTGCGCTTTTCATGCAAGGACCGGGCCTTCAATCTCGCGCTACAAAAAATCCATTTATTTTTACAACAGGGCGGGCGCAGGTAAAATTCGCGGTGCGCTTTTTTTCACAAACTTTCGATAAAAAAATTCACAGCGTTCTTTGTGAATATCGTGGAACGTCGCTCTTTTGCACAGACACATTTTAGAACCGGACCTTTAATCTAAAATGAAGAAAATAATTTAATTTTATTTTAATTTTTTAATTTCGTTGAAGATAATTTTTTTAAAAAATTAATTTGAAAAAAAGAATATTTCCGGTCGAGCAAAACAAAAACACTTTTTTTAAAAATGTCGTAGAAAATTATAAGGAATTTTTTGGTACCAATAGCGAAAAACTTTTTTTTTCTTTAAAAAATTTAAAGGGGGACCCCTTCATTCAAAATTTAACATTGAAACCCGCATAAGTCTGTCCTTTTCCCACTCATGGTTTATATTAGCCAGCACATAAAAATCTTCCAAAATTGTAAAACACTTAAAAATTGAGCTAATGCAATGAAATTTTCAGCATTTTTAGAGATTTGTATTCGCTATTTATAAATCCAACTTCCAATGTTGTACTACAGTTATTACCAAAGTTAAAAAATTAAATTGCATTTTAAAATTGAATACCAACTAGCTACTCACGCAGCGAGTCTCGCAAAGTCCCCGGACTCTCATCGCTCCTGGACTAACTTCTCCCGAAGCGAGCCTATAAAAGGCGCCGCAGCTAGTTCTTTATTGCGAAGCTTCTCGCGAAGCGAGTTTCGCAGAAGTCCCTGAACCCTCATTGCTCCCCAACTGGCTACTCGCGAAGCGAGTCTCGCAAAGTTTCCGGACCTTCATCGCTCCCGGACTAACTTCTCGCGAAGCGAGCCTATAAAAGTCCCCGCAGCTACTTCTCTATTGCAAAGCTTCTCGCAGAAGTCCCTAGACCCTCATCGCTCCCAACTAGCTACACGCGAAGCGAGTCTCGCAAAGTCCCCGGACCTTCATCGCTCCCGGAGTAACTTCTCGCGAAGCGAGCCTATAAAAGTCCCTGCAGCTACTTCTTTATTTCGAAGCTACTCGCGAAGCGAGTCTCGCAGCAGTCCCTGGACTCTCATCGCTACCCAACTAGCTACTCGCGAAGCGAGTCTCGCAGCAGTCCCTGGACTCTCATCGCTACCCAACTAGCTACTCGCGAAGCGAGTCTCGCAAAGTCGCCGGACCCTCATCGCTCCCGGACTAACTTCTCGCGAAGCGAGCCTGAAAAAGTCCTCGCAGCTACTTCTCTATTGCGAAGCGAGTCTCGCAGAAGTCCCTGGACACTCATTGCTCCCCAACTAGCTACTCGCAAAGTCCCCGGACCCTCATCGCTCTCGAATTAACTTCTCCGAAGCGAGCTTATAAAAGTCCCCGCAGCTACTTCTCTATTGCGAAGCTTCTCGAGAAGCGAGTCTCGCAGAAGTCTCTGGACCCTCATTGCTCCCCAACTAGCTACTCGCGAAGCGAATCTCGCAAAGTCCCCGGATCCTCATCGCTCCCGGACTAACTTCTCGCGAAGCGAGTCTATAGAAGTCCCCGCAGCTACTTCTCTATTGTGAAGTTTCTCGATAAGCGAGTCTCGCAGAAGTCCCTGGATCCTCATTGCTCCCCAACTAGCTACTCGCAAAGTCCCCGGACCCTCATCGCTCTCGGATTAACTTCTCCGAAGCGAGCTTATAAAAGTCCCTGCAGCTACTTCTCTATTGCGAAGCTTCTCGCGAAGCGAGTCTCGCAGAAGTCCCTGGACCCTCATCGCTCCCCAACTAGCTACCTTCGCGCTACCTACGCGACCAAACCAAATTTTCAGGCTTTTCTACACTCAAAATTTTACTTCATGCTTAGTCTGGGAGTGGAAAACACTTGCTTCAAATGAAACTCTAGAATAAAATAAACACTGTATATTTTTATTCAAATTTTCAGGCTTTTCTAAAACTTAAAAATTTGGATTTGGCGGGGCACGACTTGCGCTTTTGTATTAAATTAAGTTATTATCTTTGACGAATACAGCCAAAATTTTAGGAAAATTAGAGAGAAACTACTTTTTAAAAAAATCAGATTTTTGTTCAGGATTGAGCTGGACCAGTTTAATTTTAACAGCTTGTAGATATCTAGTGTCGGCAACTTTTTATTAAAATCCCATTGTTCTGCTGTTATTAACAACGGAGGAACAAAATATTTAGTGGTATTTTGTCAACGATGTCATACTGCGCATGCCACTGGATCGCTTCTGCGCACCTGGTGATTTTTTGATTATTTTTCCCGTAATGTGAAAGTCAGGTTCAAGTTAAATTTGAGGGTTTGCTATTTTTAAGAAAATGTACTATTTTTAGTCAATTACTCTGATGACTATATTTGGCATAGTTTTTTTAAATATAGATAATTTTCGATGTTTTTGATATAATAACATATTTTAATAATATTTAACCGTAAAAAAGAAAAATAAATAGTTCCTGCCAGAATTTATTTAAATTGTCATTTTAAGGCATTAGGTTTAAGTTAGATGTATTGATGTCAATTGCCACTTTTAGTTATACCTTAATGTTTTTAATATTATATTAGGAATTGAAATATATAACCCTCAATACCATTAGCCCGAGATGGGAATCAACGCCCGCAAATCCTGTGGTGAAGAAGAAGGGAGGAACAAATGAATACATTTTACAATATGATGTGTAAACTTAATTTATATTGTAAAATAAAGAATACCTTGAAAAAAAATATAAACATGAATTTCTACAATAAAATGTGCGAGACTGATAAAATTCATTTTTTTTAACTTTGTTGCTTAAAAAATAACTTCCTTTCCTCAAAAAAAAATTAAAAATTGCATACACGTCACAGAAAAAAAATAGGAATTATTTAGTAGCATAAAAAAGATTTTTTTTTGAAAAAATTGAAAGAGGTAGTACCCCTTGGATCAAAATTTTACATTGAAACCTGCATAGGTCTATCTCACTTCCACTCATGTGTTCCTACCCTGGGAAATCGAACATTTCAAAATAACGAAAAAACTGAAAAATAATTATATCTTTCGTTCAAATTGAGCTAGGTTAGTGAAATGTTCACGGTTTATAGATATTTGTATTCCCTATCAATTAGTTAAAGTCCCGTTATTTTGCTACAATTAAAAGTAGAGTTAAAAAATATAAATTATTTTCTGAATCTGTTTTGTGGTGAAAAAACCGTGCATGAACTTTCTGAAAAATTCATAACTCTAGTTGTTGATGAGCTAGGGTAATAACATTTTGACAGTTTGTAGAACTTTTGTCATCTTTCTCTTAGTTTTGATCTTGTTGTTTCACTGTAATTAGAAGGGTAGTGGGAATTTTTTAATTAGTACCAGAATCCAAAATGTTACCAAAAATGGGTTAAACTACTTTTTGAAAAATCATATCTCCGTTCGGTTTTGAGCTGGAATGATAAAATTGTAACACTTTGTAGAGCTTTCTGTCGCGTATCTTTTGGTTTAAGTCCCGTTGTTTCACTGCAAGTAGGATAGAAGTGGGGATTTTTTTATTGGTACCAGGACCTGAAATGTTAGCAAAAATAGGATCAAACTACTTTTCGAAAAACCATATCTCTACTTGGCTTTAAGTTGGAGCAATCAAATTTTAACAGTTTGTAGAGATTTTTGTCGTCTATCTTTCCTTAGAGTCTCGTTGTTTCAGTGTAATTAGGAGAAAAGTGAGGATTTTTTAATTGGTGCCGGGAGTGAACATTTCAGCAAAAATGGGATAAAAATACTGTTTGAAAAATCATAGCACCGTTTGGTATTAAGTTTGAGCGATGAAATTTCAACAGTTTGTACACCTTTTTATCGTCTGGTTTCGGTCCTGTTGTTTCACTGTAATTAGAAGAGAAGTGGGAATTTTTTAATTGGTACCAGAAGCCAAAATTTTAGCAAAAATGGGGTAAAACTACTTTTTGAAAAATCACATCTCCGTTCGGTTTTGAGCTGAAATGATAAAATTGTAACAGTTTGTGGAGCTTTTTGTCGTCTATGTTCTGGTTTATGTCCCGTTGTTCCATTATAAGTAGGATAGAAGTGAGGATTTTATCATTGGTACCAGGACCCGAAATTTTAGCAAAAATACAATCAAACTACTTTTCGAAAAATCATATCTCTGCTCGTCTTTAAGTTGGAGCGGATAAATTTTAACAGTTTGTAGAGATTTTTGTCGTCTATCTTTCCTTATGGTCTTGCTGTTTCAGTGTAATTAGGAGAGAAGTGAGGATTTTTTAATTGGTGCCGGGACTGAAAATTTTAGCAAAAATGAGAAAAAATACTTTTTGAAAAATCATAGCACCGTTTGGTATTAAGTTGGAGCAATGAAATTTCAACAGTTTGTACACTTTTTAATCATCTATTTTCTGGTTTTGATCCTGTTATTTCACTGTAATTAAAAAAGAAGCAAGGGTTTTTTAATTGGTAGCAGGAGACAAAATTTTTGTAAAAATGGGTTAAACGACTATTTGAAAAATCACATCTCCGTTTAATATTGAGTTGGAGCAATGAAATGTTCACAGTTTGTATATCTTTTTGTCGTCTATCTTTTGGTTTTAGTCCCGTTGTTTCACTGTGATTAGGAAAGAACTGGGGATTTTTGAATTGGTACCAGGACCCAAATTTTAGCAAAAATTGGTAAAATGACTTTTTGAAAAATCATATCTCCGTTCGGTATTAAGCTGGAGCTGTCAAATTTTTACAGTTTGTAGAGATTTTTATTGACTATTTTAGGACATTTTTAATTAATTAATTAATTACCTTGGTAATTCGTTCGGTATTAAGCTGGAGCTGTCAAATTTCTATAGTTTGTAGAGATTTTGTATCGACTATTTTAGGAAATTTTTAATTGGTACCTTGGTAATTTAGCAAAAATGGGGTAAACTATTTTTTGAAAAATCATATCTCCCTTTGGTATTGAGCTGGAATGATAGAATTTCGATTGTTTGTAGACCTTTTGGTCGTTTATCTTTTGGTTATAGTCCTGTTGCTTCACTGAAGTTTGGAGAGGAGTGGGGAATTTTTAATGGGTATCAGGACCCGAAATTTTAGCAAAAATGGGGTCAAACTACTAATTAAAAAATCATATCTCCGTTCAGTATTTAGCTAGAGCGATCAAATGTTAACAATTTGTAGGGCTTTTTGTCGTCTATCTTTTGGTTTTTGTGAGGGGGCTGGCAAAAAACGGGAGACTGGTTGGATAAGAGGAAGGTGGCGGACACGTCTTTTGAGAAGAAAGGGGAGCCAGGAAGGGGAAAAAAGAGTGGGGAAGGGGAGAGTAAAGGAGGCAACGAAAATTGGAGGGAGATAGTGGAACTAATTAAGGAAGAAATAAGGAAGGAGAGGGAGATCAGGAAGGAGGAGATGAGGGAAGCAAGGGAGATGTGGAAAGAGGAGGTGAGGGAAATGAACAAAATATGGAACAAAAAAAGAGATCAACTACAACAAAGGATAGTGGAGCTGGAAGAGCAGGCGGAGAAGAGAATGAGGCAGGAGAGGAGGACCAACATATTAATCAGAGGGAAGGTGTTCCAGGAGAAGAGAGAAGTGGCGGGGTTTTTTAAGGAGACGCTGGGAGTAGAGGCGGAGGTGCAGGAAAGTCAGGTTGTGGATAGGGTGGGAAAGGCAGTGGTGGTGAGACTCGGGAAGCTGGAGGACAAAATAAGGATCATGAAAAACAAGATGAAGTTAAAAAGCGCGCAAGAAACTATCTACATAGACGACGATCTAACAAAGGAGGAGAGGAGGGTTCAAAAATGCATAAGGGAGGTAGCTAGACGGGAGACAGAAAGGGGGAAATGGGTAAGGATTGGGGAAGAGTGGATATGGAACAAGGAGAAGGCAGAAGTAGAGAGGAATGAGGAGGAAAAAAAGTAAGAAGGAAGGAGGTGGTAGGGGGGGAGGAGGGACCTGGAAAAAGTGCGGAGGCGGAACAAAATGAAAGGGAGGAAGGGGACAGGAGAAATGGGGAGAACATATATAGAAGGGGCGAGGGGGGGGGGGTAGGGTAGGGGCAGAAGGCTATACGCCACTGACCTCTATCTATTCTCCGTTTAGCCCTCGACGTATCAAAGCGACTGTCGAAAATTCGAAGTTTTTCCGTGAACTATAAACGAAACGGGGGTCCGTACGCCATTGCGCATGCGCAGATTCGCTTCGGCTTTAAAAAACATATATTTTCCGGCTATACGCTATAGCCTATTCCGTGTAAGACACCTAGGACTACGTCCGGTCAAAGTTTTGTTAAAAGTTATGGCGGATCTTCGGAGATTATCCCAAATGTGTCATTTCCCATAAGAACACATGTAAATTGTTGCGACTTTCAAAAAATGTTTTCACAATGAAGGAGTCAATTTGAAACTTTCAAATTTTTTGATAAATGGTAGAGCTCTTCGGGTACTATGTTGGTTATTTTTTTTTTTTGATTTTTAGCGTTACGAGTTTGCGAGTTATTGCGGTTTCCATTCTCGCCATAAGAGCTCGTGTAACCTACTATTTTATTATAAGGTGTCGGATAAAAGTGTGAAGAAAGTTTATTAGTGTCAAATTAATTTGATCTTCACGTAACTAACAATCAATTTATTTAAGTTATTATCAATATTTTAAATTATCTGTAACCAAGTAGAGAATGTGTAATACTGTAGCACACCTCAAATATTCTTCTGCTCTTTTTGTATAATTCTTGTTAAATTTTAATCTATCTATCCTTAAAGATGAAATAGTTGACACTTTCTCAAATTCCTTACATATAGCGCGAGATGCTCCGGCACAAACGCGATTACAATTCAATCGAGTTATTTGTCGTAGACTACTCGAGATTCCGGGGGGTGTGAGGGGAGAGTAAGCTTGGGCGGGCTCTAATAACTTGCAGATTGCAAATCAGGCCCTGCACATACCGGAAATAAGTGTGTTTGTGCCGGTGACAACCGCCCTCACTCTCAACCCCGGCGCATTCACCATTAATCCAAAACCCTGTGAAGTTCCGGCCTTGCGTCGCATAACCGAATAATAAAGAGATTAATAAACACCGTATTGGAGTCGGAATCCCAGCAAATCGTCAGGAATAAGTTTCGTTCTAATTTAAGTTACGGTTTTTGGAAAATCACTTGGAAACACATGCCGGGCTCGGCGAGAGTGCAATATTGAAAATTTTATCGCTCAACTTTGAGACCTCCGCTCGGATTTAGGGGTTTGTACGTTTATGCACTCGCCGGAATTATCGGGAATCTTTATTAAAGAAGTTATCGGTGGATTTCCTGACCCGAAACGTCCGATATTTTCGGGAACCCGCAACGATTTATTCGGCACGTTTTCCGTGTATTCCGAACGGAAAATGCACGCAACTTTCCCGAAGAATATCAATTGGAATGTTTGTGGTTTATCAAGTGGAAATTTGAATAATGACTTTTCTGCTCGGTGTATATTTGGAATTTAATATTATACTCATTATACGAAGCCCCACATTTCAAATTGTGAAATACACTGCTGCAAGAAATTAACGCAGCAACTTGCAATCTCTTTTAAATTGTAACTTTTAAGTTTAGCATTGTGTTTATTTCATTTTATTTTTTGCAACATTATTCCGCGAAGCGGAGCCACCAAACCAAATTTTCAGGATTTTCTAAACTTGAAATAGTACTTTATGCGCTACGCGTAAGAAACACTTAAATATTGTGAAGTTTAAAATTTACCCCTAAAACAATATGTTAAAGGTGTATATTTTGGACTTAAGGATATTTCAGTGTTGTAAACATAACGCATTAGGTAAAATTTTGAGTTTTCTGAGAATTTGATTTATACCTAATATTTAGTGGTTTTTACAAAAAATTATGTAATAATCCTTCAATATGTAACCTTTTGCATTGGGTATTGATTTAGATAACTTATACATTTTAAAAAAATATATGTATATAATATTAAAATTCAAGTAAAAGAGACGTATAATTAAACTGAGGATTTTAGAAAAGTATTTTATTAATGCTAATCAAATATTGGCGGTTGGAAAAATTCGTAATTGGAATTTTGTGTTTGCGTCAGTGTTAGTGTTTAAACACGTACACGCTTTTATAAAATTTAATAACCGAGTAATATCAAATTGTAGAACGCAAATTTCATTTGTTTCATATTCATGGATATTAATATAGATGTTGTTGAACTGTTTATTCCGCATAAACAAGTTCAAGTTGTACGGAATTCAAGTAGTTTATATTATTTTCAAATATTTAAACACCGAGAGCACTCTTAAATACAATTAGAAAAGGAAGTATTGAACTAAAATTTAATTTTTTTTTTTCGCTTATATATTATATTTACATCGAATAATAATAATAATAATAATAATAATAATAAGCATTCTTTATTTTATAGTTCCCCATGACATACAGATATACAAAACATATATTCTAATACTATGGAAAAGAACTTAAAATAGGGTCAAAACAAAGCAAAACGAGAAATGTATATAAATCAAATACCTAATTCATTAATTGAATAGGGCTCTAATTCGCACAGATAATTAAATAATTGTTTTTTTAATAAATTTAAAGGTTTACATTCTTTTAGTGTATCAGGCATACTATTCCATATTTTTATACATGAATAAAATGTGCCCTTTTCATAAAATGTCAACCTGTGTTTAGGAATTACGTACGTATTGCATTGCCTAGTGTAGTAATTACTTTTCATAACACTATCTGAGAAGTAGTGAGAGTGCTTTTTGAGGAATATAACACATTCATACATATAGATGGCTGGCACTGTGAGTAGACGTTCGTTTTTAAATTTTTGTCTGCAGGATTCTAGATAATGCATGTTTTTCATAACTCTGAGAGCACGTTTTTGAAGCATAAAAACTTTATCTAGGTTTGAGCTGGAGCCCCAAAAAATTATACCATATCGTATAATCGAGTATATATTACTATAATAAAAAATTCTACTAATGAACGGATTAGTACTTTTTATCAGTATGCGTAACCCAAAAATATTTTTAGATATTTTAGCGCATATGTTGGCAATATGTACATTAAAATTTAATTTTGTGTCTATTGTTATCCCTAATAGTTTAGCATCGCTATTTAACTTATATTTAATCCCATCGAGTGTTAAATATTCTACATTTAATGATTTATTAAATAACATATAGTTTGATTTGGTTTCATTTAATACAAGTTTATTTTGCTGAAACCAATTATTTACCATGTTCATGCTATCATCACATACCGTTGTAAGCTGGTTCAAGGTGTCTCCATTTACCACTATATTTGTATCGTCAGCATAATTTATGACCTTACTATTATGAACGGCCTTACTTAAGTCATTTATGTAAATGATAAAAAGTAATGGCCCTAAAATGCTTCCTTGAGGGATTCATATATTCAATTTACGCTTCGACGAGAGGAGTGTATTACCATTGATGGTTGTTATTTTTGTGCAATGATATCTGTCGCGTAGGTAAGATTTTAATATATCATGTACTTGTCCTCTCAGGCCATACTTTTCAAGTTTTAATAGTAACATCTTTTGGTCTATGCAGTCGAATGCCTTAGTAAGGTCTAACATAATACCACATGTTATCTTCTTGTTATCAAGAGCTGTTACTATTTCATTGATATATTCAAATATTGCGGTTTCGGTACTCTTACCAGGAATAAATCCATGTTGAGCATTGTCAAAAAGTGCGAATTTATTGAAAAAATCAATTATTCGAGTTGCAATTAGTTTTTCAAAGATTTTTGCCCAACTAGATAAAATATTTATAGGCCGGTAGTTATGAATATCGTCACTATCGCCTTTTTTAAATATCGGCGTGATAATAGAAACTTTGAGGATATCGGGAAACGTTCCCTCTTCAAAACATGAATTAATAATATGACACATAGGAGCAGCCATTATGTCAATACAACTCTTTATAACCCCCATGGGAATTTCATCATAACCAGAACTGGATTTATTAGAAAATTGTTGCACTACACTTATTAGTTCATGTTCTGTTACCGGATGTAGGTACATCGAGTAAGGATTATGTTTAAAATAGTCACTACCCCCGTCATTGTAATTCAAGTTTGATACTAATTTATCTGCAATACTATTGAATAAATCATTAAGGTTGTTTGCCAATGTCTTAAAGTTATCAGTAGTTGGTAATTTATTAATTTTGGCTCTATCAATATTTTCAGAAATAACATTCCAGATTACTTTTGATTTATTATTTGAAATTAGTAGTTTATTTTTAATTGATTCGTTTCTGAAACGTTTCAAAAGTTGATTGTATTGATTTTGTTTTATCTTAAACTGTGCCTTTAGATTTATATTTATTCTTGACAATAAAACTAATTCTTTCCTACATTGTTCAATTTCTGGTGATTGTATATAATTATATTTTTTGTTGACTTGTTTTTTTACCTTAGGAAAATAACTATTAAAATACCTTATCATTAAACTTGATAACTTTTCAAACTTAGAGTTTACAGATGACGAATTATATATAACAGAAAAATGTTCCTGAGCCAAATTCTCACGAAATTGATTTATGTTTTCATTATTTATTACACGTATATACTTATGTTCTTTCTTATTCTCTACAGTGACACTTAACTTTAATATTTGAGCCATATGATCCGAGAAGCCAGTGTGAACGACTTTAATTTCATTTATTTTAGTTATATTAGTGATAATGTTATCTAAACAAGTACTACTAATATCTGTAACGCGCGTTGGTTGCTGGATCAAATACGTAGCCCCGAATTCATTAATGATATTTTTAAATCTTTGTGTATCGTTACTATTATTTAAGAAATTAATATTAAAATCTCCCATTATAAAGAATCTAGAATTTTGATGATAAACATATTCTAATATTAAATTCATTTTGTTAAAAAATGTGTCGGTATCAGTCATAGGTGGTCTATAGATACAAATACAGTAGTACTCCACCTTTTCAAAACCAATCCTACAACCAGTACACTCAAACAATCTATATTCATTTAGGTTATTTACAAATATTAGAGGCGTAGTTTTAAATCGATTACTACAATATAACGCTACAACGCCGTGTCGATTCTGTTGCCTACATGATGCTGATGCTAATTTTAATTTTATGAATTTATACATTGATAACTGTTCAATTGTTTGCCAATGTTCTGATAATCCTAGAATAACAAGTCCTTTTATATTTATTATTGATTCATTTAACTCAATGTGACAGTTTCCTAAAGATTGTACATTCTGGTGTATTATACATAGATCACCTTCCTCACTCGCGATTTCTATGTTATTTACGTTTGATTGTTTTTTCTTATCCTGTTGAAGAAAAAACGATTCACTTGCGTTCCATTTGGCCAGATTTCGGGTTTGCAGATTTCTTCTAATTTGTCGAAGTCGAGCGAAACTTTAAATGACGCATAACTCTCCGGATGTCGAGAAACAAGCTTGGTACATTCCGCTTGAAAACCCATACTTTTAAGATGCGATTTCAACAAATCTTCTGTAGTGTCTTTTACTAATCTGTAAACATGCAGATGGGCCATCTTCTTTACTCTTTTTACTATAGTTTCCTGTGAATTTCCTGTTATCGACATTCTTGGCTTGTTTCTTCTTCGACGTCGCACTTCTTGGAATTCCTTGTCCGCTTCTTCTTTATTATCAATCGAAACCATAATTTCTTCTTTATCCTCAATCGGAACCATAATCGGTGGTAATTCATGTTTTTCATTTATCACCTTAATTTTAGGTAACTGCATTCTTGGTCTATTTAATGTATCTGGCGCCATCTTCTGATCCTTATTTTGAGGATCGTGTGTAGCAACCATATTAGCATAAGTTGAAAAATTATGTATATCTTTATTTTTATTAACATTGGTGGTATTTACAGATTTCTGTAATTGTAGTAGGTTAATTACATTATCTTTCTCGATAATTAATTTCTTTAATACTTCATATTTTTCATCCTTTTCAATAATAATTTGTTTTAATAACTGTACCTCTTCTTTGAGAAATGCATTTTCGAAATTATTATCAATTCCAGACATCATAACCTCACTGGAGTCGATTTCCAACTTTTCACGTTTCTTCAGGTGGTATTTAATACATCCTGGATGTGCTGGATATCCACAGTTTTCACAATATTTTGGCTTTCTCACTTTTCGTCTACACGACACACAATCTTCACCTTCTATCAAAATAAAAACATGTTTTCGCTTATTTATTATCTTCAATTCGGTTCTCATTAATTACTTCATAAAACATTATTACAATATTGATAATTAAATAAAAGTCACTTGGTTTGTTTCACTACTATTTTTTATTCTCTCTGACTAGTTTCGACTTATCGTCGTTCTCAAGAAGTAATACAGAAAAATGTTTTACAAGATATATATACATATTTTTTAAAGGTCAGATAATAAGGGCTTTAAGAATTTTCCCTGCTTTATTGCCTTGATAATTTCCAGGCCATCTCTAGAATTTAATTCTCGTCCCTTATTACTTGAATTTAAAATTTGAATCGTCTCAATTAAAAAAGTGATTGGATGCGATGCAATGACGGGCAAACCCCGTTGTTTGTTTGATATTTAAGATGGATTTTTTATGTTCTTCAAGTCTTTTTTCAAAACTTCTAACCGTTTGTTAAATGTACATTGCATTGCATTCACTACATTTGATTTCGTAAATACCGCATTTTTGACTTTTATTAATTGGTGATTTATTATTTACAAATAATTTTCTCAGGTTAAATTTAATTTACTCCAGTTTTTGTTTTCAATGTAACTTTCGTTATGAAAATATTTAAAAAATTTCTTGTTTTTTTCTTTTAATTAATTTGTCCATGATTTCAGAACTAAAACCATTAATAATTGCTATTTCTTTTATTACATTTACTTCCTGTTCATAATCTGTTATTGTAAGCTGATCTTTAGGACAAATTCTTAGCTAGGGTTCGCCTTTTTCAATTTTCAGAATATAATTGAATCATCGAGAAGCAATAAGGTGTAAGTACTGAATTACATTTTAAAATATTCCAGCTCTAAAGTTCAAGTCATATTAAAGCCACCCAAACAAAATTAAGTTGAGCTTAAAAAGTATGCTAGGTGCTACTCTCAATGACACCTATTAAATATTTTATGGTTTTTCTCATTTTTCTTCATACCCAATAAAATTCGTAGCATACCGTGCGTTTTATTTAGATATGGCCATCAGGATTTACATGTTAAAAATTGTTTTCTATGTTAACTTTTATTGTACAAATTCAAATGATTTTTTTTTTCTTATTATTAATAAAACAAAATTTATTCTACGAAATGTGCATTTTGTAGGTGCCACATATAAAACACGTTTTTATTTGAAAAGATATTAAGAAACCGATTTCCCAAACCAATGTCACTTTTGCGTGTTTTAATCTATGGCGAAAAGAAAATAGATCTATCATTAACTGTTTTCGCTCTATAACTGGAAGTTTATAAAATGTCATTTTTATGAAGTTACTAATGCTAATTGTAACTCATTTGTTTTCAAAGTTATAACAAAACGGTAAAAACTTTCTAATGGCAACATTTTACCCACATTAAAATTAAGTACGTGTTTTATTTCAAAGATATGCCACAAACTTTAAATTCCATAAAATGTACATATAATGATATGTCCTCCTCGACGTTAAATTAAAAATAATTCAAAAACTATTAAGAGTAATGTTAGTTTTATCCAGAAAAAATTCTATAAACATACAACACATATCTTTCAACTTACAAACTTTTAAACTTTGAATTCCATAAAATTTACACATAATGATGTCTTCCACGACGTTCAATTGAAAATAATTCAAAAACAATTAAAGGGGTATTTTCTAATTTTAACATATTTTAAAAGATTAATGTTAGCTTAATATCCACACAAAATTCTATAAAGAAACAACACATATCTCCCAACTTACAATTTTTTAAACTTTGAATTCCATAAAATTTACACAAAATGATGTGTCTTCCTCGACGTTAAATTGAAAATAACTTAAAAACTATCAATGGGGTATTTTCTGATTTTAACATATTTTGAAAGAGTAATGTTAGCTTAATACCCACACAAAATTCTATAAAGATACAACACATATCTTTCAACTTACAATTTTTTAAACTTTGAATTCCATAAAATTTACACAAAATGATGAGTCTTCCTCGACGTTAAATTGAAAATAACTCTAAAACTATTAATGCGGTATTTTCTGATTTTAACATATTTTGAAAGAGTAATGTTAGTTTAATATTCACACAGAATTCTATAAAGATACAACACATATCTTTTAACTTACGATTTTTTTAAACTTTGAATTCCATAAAATTTACACCTAATGATGTGTCTTCCTCGACGTTAAATTGAAAATAACTCAAAAACTATTAATTTGGTATTTTCTGATTTTACCATATTTTGAAAGAGTAATGTCAGTTTAATATCCACACAAAATTCTATAAAAATACAACACATATATTTCAACTACGATTTTTTAAACTTTGAATTCCATAAAATTTACATATAATGATGTGTTTTAAAAATAACTCAAAAACTATTAATAGAGTATTTTCTGATTTTACCATATTTTAAAAGAGTAATGTTAGTTTAATATTCACACAGAATTCTATAAAGATACAACACATATCTTTCAACTTACGATATTTTAAACTTTGAATTCCATAAAATTTACAACTAATGATGTGTCTTCCTCGACGTTAAATTGAAAATAACTCAAAAACTATTAATGGGGTATTTTCTGATTTTAACATATTTTAAAAGAGTAATGTTAGTTTAATATCCACACGGAATTCTATAAAGATACAACACATATCTTTCAACTTACGATTTATTAAACTTTGAATTCCATAAAATGTACACATAATGATGTGTTTTCAAAATAACTAAAAAACTATTAATAGGGTATTTTCTGATTTCAACATATTTTGATAGAGTAATGTTAGTTTAATATTCACACAGAATTCTATAAAGATACAACACATATCTTTCAACTTACGATTTTCTAAACTTTGAATTCCATTGAATTTACACATAATGATGTGTCTTCCTCGAAGTTAAATTGAAAATAACTCAAAAACTTTTAATGGGGTATTTTCGATTTTCACATATTTTAAAAGAGTATTATTAGTTTAATATCTACACAAAATTCTATAAAGATACAACACATATCTTTCAACTTACGATTTTTTAAACTTTGAATTCCATAAAATATACACATAATGATGTGTTTACCTCGACGTTAAAATGAAAATAACTTAAAAACTATTAATGGGGTATTTTCTGACTTTAACGTATTTTAAAAGATTATTGTTAGTTTAATATCCACACAGAATTCTATAAAGATACAACACATATCTTTCAACTTATGATTTTCTAAACTTTGAATTCCATTGAATTTACACATAATGATGTGTCTTCCTCGACGTTAAATTGAAAATAACTCAAAACTTTTAGTGGGGTATTTTCGATTTTCACATATTTTAAAAGAGTATTATTAGTTTTATATCCACACAGAACTCTATAAAGATACAACACATAACTTTCAACTTACGATTTTTTAAACTTTGAATTCCATAAAATTTACAAATAATGATATGTCTTCCTCGGCGTTATATTGAAAATAACTCAAAAACTATTAATACTAATAATAGGGTATTTTTGTTTTTAACATATTTTAAAAGAGTAATATTAGTTTAATATCCACACAGAATTCTGTAAAGATACAACACATATCTTTCAACTTACAATTTTTTAAACTTTGAATTCCATAAAATTTACACAAAATGATGTGTCTTCCTCGACGTTAAATTGAAAATAACTCAAAAACTATTAATGGGGTATTTTCTGATTTTAACATATTTTTAAAGAGTAACGTTAGTTTAATATCCACACAAAATTCTATAAAGATACAACACATATCTTTCAACTTACGATTTTTTAAACTTTGAATTCCATAAAATTTACACATAATGATATGTCTTCCTCGAAGCACTGAAATATTGTGAACGAGCAAACTTCGCTTGAAATCAGTGTCTTGTACGCGAGGCACATGAAGTAAAAACTCGAAATTTTACTTCATGCTTAATCTGGGAGTGGAAAACACTTGTTTAATATTTAAATTAACCTTTTTTAAGAAAACGATGAATATTTAAAAGTCTACAATAAGTAATTGGGATATGTATACTCACAAGAATAAAATCACATGTACAAGGTAATTTAAACTCCGATGAATTAAAGTTGTTTAAAATATAATCACAATTTTTTTTTATAATCTGCTCAACCAAAATTAATTTATATTCTATCGGAAAATTTGTATACAAATAATATATATACAGTCTGTTTGATTTATTGTGACACAGCACATATGTCAGTTATTAGTACAGATAGAAAAAAAAGTTACGAACAATAGTTTTAGTATTTTTCATGATCTATTCAGTAGCATTATCAGAAAAACAATTGAAAATCAAATAAACACGTGAAAGCCATTAGCTTCATTTTCTTTAATCTAACACCCTGTATATTTTGTTTATTTCAAATAGGTAATAACCTTAGCTTTATAATGATACCACATAAGTACCCCTTCATTATACAAATAACGCGACAATTGCAAATAAATGAAATTTATCAGTTGCCATTGGATAACAATTGACATAAAACAATTTGTTAACGCTTTAATGTAAAAGTGGTGTAGTAACTTCCCGTCTTGCGTGTTGTTGATTCAAATCTTTAAAGATGGGTGATAATTACTATTCTAATGATGAAAAAATGGATATGCTAAAGGTCTTCGTTAGATGCAACGATAATTCTAGAGAAGCTAGTATCACCTATGGAAACATGTATCCAGAAAGAAGACAACCACATTATCGCACTTTTGTAAAACTTGAACAAAATTTACGGAGAAATGGGTGTTTTAATACTAAATTACGAAGGAGAAGACAAGAAAGAGAAGATAATAATGAAGTATTGATATTGGCCTATTTTAGAGCACATCCACGTAATTCAATACGCGAAGCAGTGGCTGACTTAGAAATAAGTATGCATAAAATATTTTCTATTCTGAGAAAACATAAAATGAGACCATATAAAATTAAGTTAGTACAAGGTTTAAGAGATGGTGATTCTGACAGGAGGATAGTATTCTGTAATTGGCTTAGCAACAATCAACATTTATTAAATTTAATTCTTTGGAGTGATGAATCAAATTTCAACAACAACGGAATCTCCAACCGAAAAAACGACCATTACTGGGATACTGAGAATCCACGTCAAATTCGAGAATGCAGATTCCAACAAAGATTTGCAGTTAATGTGTGGCTTGGTGTGTTAGGTGATACCATAATTATACCATTTTTTTATCAAGGAACGTTGAATGCGGAGCGATATGCCAACTTTCTTACGATAGAATTTGAAGATTATTTAGATGATATCCCCCTAGAAATACGTCGAGATATGTGGTTCCAACAAGATGGAGCTCCTCCCCATAACGCAAGAAATGTCAAAGATATTTTGGAAAGAAAGTTTGGTTTGAAATTGATTGCAAATGGTGGCCCCATAAACTGGCCAGCAAGATCGCCAGATCTGTCTATTTTAGATTTTTTTATTTGGGGATTTTTAAAGCAAAAAGTTTATGTTACTCGTCCAGAAAATCTAGACGATCTGAAAAATCGTATTCGTATGGCATGTGGCCAAATAACACCACGGATGTTGCAAAAAGCACGACGAAATTTAATAAAGAGATGTGAAGAATGTATTACAAACAACGGACGTCACTTTGAACAGACACTTTAAATAGTTATTCATGTCAACTGATAAATTTCATTTATTGGCAATTGTCGTGTTATTTCTATAATAAAGGGGTACTTATGTGGTATCATTATAAGGCTTATATTAATGCCTATTTGAAATAAACAAAATATACAGGGTGTTCCATTAAAGAAAATGAAACTAATGGCTTTCACGTGTTTATTTGATTTTCAACGGTTTTTCTGACATTACGATTGAATAGATCATAAAAATACTAAAACTTTTGTCTTTAACTTTTTTTTCTATCTGTACTAATAACGGACATATGTGCTGTGTCACAATAAATCAAACAGACTGTGTAGTTAATACACTTTTAAATCATTTATTTTCATATTTTCAAACAATATATTCTATTTACAAAACTCGTTAAATTAAAAATAATTAATGTCCAAACTTCAAAAACTGTTATTTTTATAGTGATTACGGATGAATAAATGCACTCGCAATATGTCAGCCCTGAGGGTGATATATTTGTAGCCAGGTTGTAAACAATTTATTTTTATTTATTCGGCACGGGTTTATTAATAAAAATAATACATTACATCCCCGCCCGATAATTTTAAATAAATTCAATTTGCTGCGAATAACACGCGAAATGGAATAATGGTGTTTGGTGATTTATTTTTCGATTCGTGTAAACATTTAAGGGGGATTTTGTTATTATTAATATGTTGCTACGTTTGAAAATATTATTTATCATGCGCTACAATAAACAAAATGAAATAATTATCGATGCAATTTATTTGTGTCGATTTTGTTGGTGCAAAATTAACTTGTTAATAATAAATATGGTTTATTAATAATTCATTTTTTACTTAACACGCGGTGGAACATTTTAAACTATAAACTATTAATTAAAAATGCTTGGTATCGTTTCACTAAATCTGTAAAACAATACAAAGTGCATTAGTTATTGATCCTAGTACTCGAAATGTACATCTAACTAATAAAAATATATTATTTATCATGCGCTACAATAAACAAAATGAAATAATTAATAATTGATAGAATTTATTTGTTTGAATTTTCTTAGTGCAAAAGTAATCAATAATTCATTTTTTACTTAACACGTGGTGGAACATTATAAACTATAAACTATTAATTAAAACTACTTGGAAATGTTTTACTAAATTAGTAAAATAATATAATGTGCATTAGTTATTGATCCTAGTACTCAAAATGTACATCTAACGAATAAAAATAAAAGTGAAGTAAGAAACAAAATGTGTTTTCATTGTAATACAAAGTGTTTTAATTAATAATTTATAAACATCACGTGTTCAGTTAAAAACCGGATCAGCTCGATACTTCACTATGTTTTGAAAATTTCAGAGTCAGCTCGACTCTGAAATTTTGAAAACATAGTAAAGTACGAGGGTGGTTTGAAAAGTTTGTGCAAAGTCCGAGAGATAGCACCACCGGCGCGTATCAAGTTTATGTTTAGTTAGTAGCATCTCTTGAATGAACGCACACCCAGTTTCAGCCATATTGGTCTATTTCTTTGTGTTTGGCATTCGTGTGAATCAAGAAAGTCGAGTGATCTTCAAGAAATGGACGGAAAAGAATTTCGTTTGGTGATTAAACATTACTTTATGAAAGGCAAAACGCCTCAGGAGACTTAAGAGAAGCTTAATAAACATTATGGTGATTCTGCACCTTCGATTAGAACAGTTTATAAGAGGTTTCAAAATTTTCGGACTGGCTATATGGGCACAAGTGACGCTGAATGTTCTGGACGGCCTGTGGGGGTTACGACTCCAGAAATCATTGATCAAATCCATTATATGGTGATAGATGACAGAAGAGTTAAGGCGCGTGACATAGCTAGTGCTATGGGCATCTTGACTGAACGGGTACATAATATTTTGCATAAACATTTGGACATGAGAAAGCTATCCGCAAGATGGGTGCCACAATTGCTCACGCTTGACCAAAAACGGAATCGTGTGAAGTGTTGCAAAGATGGTTTGCAGCTGTTCCAGAAGAATCCGGAGGACTTTAAGCGTCGTTTCCTCACTGTGGATGAAACATGGATACATTACTATACTCCTGAGACTAAACAACAATATAAACAATGGGTTACCAAGGGGGAATCTGCACCAAAAACGGCGAAGACCGTTCCTTCTGCCGGAAAGGTTATGGCGACTGTCTTTTGGGATTCGCAAGGGATAATCCTTATCGACTATCTGGAAAAGGGTAAAACTATTACAGGTAAATATTATTTATGGTTATTGGACCGTTTGAAAACCGAGCTGCACGAAAAAGCGCCCCCGATTGGCCCACAAGAAAGTCCTTTTTCATCACGACAACGCACCAGCACACACCTCAGCAGTTGTGGTCGCAAAATTAATGGAAATATTATTCCAACTCGTTTCATATCCCCCCTATTCTTCAGACTTGGCTTCCTCTGACTACTATTTGTTTCCCGATTTGAAAAAATGGCTGGCGGGACAAAGATTTTATTCAAACCAGGAGGTGATTGCAGATACTAATGGATATTTTGCAGACATGGACAAATCCTATTATTCGGAACTAGAACATCGTTGGACGAAGTGTATAAGCCTAAAAGGAGACCATGTCGAAAAATAAAAAAGGTTTACCCCAAACAAGTTAGTAGTTTTTATTTTTGCACGGACTTTTGAAACGCCCCTCGTATTATGTCGATGTGCCGTGGAAGAGAGTAGACGTGTGTACGTGTTGTGGCCAGTAGTTAACAATTATCAATCAGTATTCATCCAATCTAAAATGCCCGATCATCCGAAAACTCGTTCAACAACTGACGAAGATGCTATATTCAAAAAAGTGGTGGAAAAAGTGATTTCCTCGACAACACTAATGGAAAAATTAATAACAAACATTCGTGGCAGCATTGCCGAGGAGTTCAAAACGCAAATCAAGGTCTATGAGGATAAGGTAAACTCATTCGAAAGCGAACTGACGCATGCCAGGGAAGAACTACGCGTCTTTAAAGAAGAGAGCGAGCAGTTTTCCAGGAGAAATAACCTGAGGATATTTGGAATACCGGAAACGAAAAACGAAGATACCGATAAAGTAATAACTGATTTCTTCATGAACACTATGCAAATTAATGTACCGCTGGATAACATTGATTACAGTCACCGATATAAAGGTAAAGAAGGCTCTACGCGGCCTTTAATTGTAAAATTTGTAAATAGACGAACAAAGTACTTGATTTTTAAATACAAAAAACGGCTAAAGGGAACAAAAATTGTTATTCGTGAAGATCTAACAGTAACCAGGCATAACCTACTCCAGGAAGCAGTGAAGAAGTATGGTTCCCGAAATGTGTGGACGAGTGATTGTAATATTTTTGCCAAGTCGGGAAACCATTCGGTAAAGCTTGTTCGCAGACTGGATGAAATAATTAATTAATTAAATTCTTCGGGCTACGTCACGGACGGGCGCGCACTAAATTTAATTCACCTCTAATTATATACATTTCATTGAATTTATACGTTCTGTTAGCTTTTTTTATCTCTCTTTTTTGTTATATATATATATTTTATTTTGTTATTATTGAATTAAAAGACTGTATCCTTCACATTTATTTATCATATTTAATCATGAATAAACGTATTCAAATCGCTCATTTAAATATAAGATCTTTGGTTCCAAAAATTAATGAATTAAAAGCATTTATAATCGCAAACGATTATGATATATTGGCGATAAGTGGAACGTGGTTGTCACCAAGCATTTATGATAACGTAATTGATACAATGGTTATAACTTATTTCGTAATGATCGTGATGGTAGAGGGGGTAGAGTTTGTATATATATCAAACATCAAAAAGTATTGTAATAAACACTAAATAATAACATAGAACAGTTGTGGGTAAATATTAAAACTAATAAAAATAATCTTGCGGTAGGATGCGTCTATAGATCCCAAAATTAATTATAAACTTTTTTGTGATGAGTTGGAGCAAACAGTAGTCATGCTGACTGGTACAGAACACGTATGTTGTTTAGGGGATTTAAATATTAATTTACTAAAACCATCCCAGCCCGATACTTATTATTTTAAATTAATGATCGATGCTCTCGGTCTGCACCAGCTCATTAGTGAACCTACTCTTACCTCCCAAAACACACAATCATTAATTGATGTAATTATTACAAATGATACAAATTTGGTAACTAAAGCAGGTGTTGGTGGTTATGTATTTGCTGACCATGATTTTATCTATTGTGAGCTCAGTATTACAAATAATAATACTTCAGTTAATAAGATATTACGAGACTTTAGAAACTTTAATAGACAATCGTTCCACGAAGAGCTAAACCGTATTCCATAGCAACAAATATTTTATTTAGATAACCTAGAGGAAAAAGTCGATGTCTTTAATAAAAATCTTTTACGTACAATAAATAACCATGCACCTACAAAGCTAGTGAAAGTATCAAAACCAAAAACACCATGGATAACCGACAATGTTAAATTAGCTATGAAATTGCGCGATAAAGGTTCAAGAAAACTCGGTTAAGCTCTAATTGGGACTACTACAAATCACTTAGGAATCAGGTGAATTTCATGATAAAACAGGAGAAAAAAGCATTTTTTAAAAATACAACAAAGCATTTCAGTCCAAGAAAGATGTGGAATGAGTTGAAAACACTAGGGGTTAGTAATAAACAGCACAAAGAATTACCTGCACATTTGCAAAATGTCGATGATATTAATAATTATTTTTTAAAATCGATTCCAATTATTGATAACCATGATTGCGAAGATGTTGTCCATTATTATAAAAGCAAAGCTGATTTATTGCCCGTAAATGAAAGATTCACGTTCGATCAAGTTGAAAGCGATGTTATATATAAAATCATAGTTGGTATTAAAAGCAAAGCTACCGGTAATGACAGCTTAAATATAGATATTATTAAACTTAGTTGTCCTCTGCTGTTACCGTACATCTCACATATTGTGAATTACGCCATATACACTAATGATTTCCCAAGTAATTGGAAAAAAGCTATTATTGTGCCTCTTCCAAAAATCACAAGACCTGAAGAATACAAACATCTAAGACCAATTAGTATTTTGCCGACTTTATCCAAAATCTTAGAAAAAGTCATATAAATGCAACTCAGGCAATTTATTTTGGACAAACAAATCCTCCCTGATAACCAATCAGGGTTTCGGCCCAATCACAGCTGCACGTCCGCATTATTATTCATAGTTGATGAAATCTTGTCATAATAATAATATATCAGTGTTAACTTTATTAGATTTTAGTAAAGCGTTCGACACCATTAACCACACTATCCTAATAGCCATTCTCGAAAGCATCGGTCTAGCAAAATCTGCAGTTACCTTCTTTCATAATTTTCTTGTGAATAGAACTCAAAGCGTAAAAATATTTAACAAAGTATCTCAGTCTCAAATGGTAAAATCAGGTGTCCCACAAGGGTCTATTCTTGGCCCGTTGCTTTTTCTGATATATACTTCCAACTTTAGTAATTATGTAAAGACATGTACTATACAAATGTTTGAGGATGATACGCAATTGCTACATTTCCCCCTAATGAATGCAAAACTGCAATACACAGCATTAATAAAGATGTAGATACTATCTATAAATTAGCAACAAAACACTGTCTTACAATTAATCCCGAAAAATCAGTTCTTGTACTCTTTGGAAATAATAATAAAATCAATCAGGTCAGAGGTCTTGTCAATATTACAATAGATTCTACACTAATACCGTTAGTAGATGAAGCGCAAATTATCCACATAGAAGCTACCTCTCCTTAGAAACTAAATCTATGCTTTGTAACTCGCTTGTTCTTTCACATTTTTCTTATTGTGGCGAAATATATGGACCATCCACTACACAGGATGTATTTCGTCGTATCCAGAGAGTTCAAAATAGTTGTCTTCGCTTAATATTTGGTGTACGCAAATATGACAGAATCAGTCATTAATTACTGAAAATACAATGGCTTAACATGCACAACAGGCGACAATTAAAGTTTCTTGTCTTGTGTCATAAAATAATCTTGCTAAAGCAACGAACGTATCTCTACAAAAAAGTAAAATTTAGAACTGATGTGCACGCTTTAAATTTAAGAAATAAGAGACTAATCACCCCACCAATTCACAAAACCGCAAAGTTCGGAAGATCATTTAGTTACCAAATTTACAAATTGTATAATGAAATTCCTAGAAGCTGCAGGGACTTAAGTATCCCAAAATTTAAAGGATATATATATATATATAAGCTCTTACTCGATTCTCAAAGATAAGAACCATTTATTGTATCTTGATGAAGCAACCAACGTATCTCTGCAAAAAAGTAAAATTCAGAACTGATGTGCACGCTTTAAATTTAAGAAATAAGGGACTAATCACCCCACCAATTCACAAAACCGCAAAGTTCGAAATATCATTTAGTTATAAAATTTACAAATTGTATAATGAAGTTCCTAGAAGCTGCAGGGACTTAAGTATCCCAAAATTTAAAGGATATATATATAAGCTCTTACTCAATTCTCAAAGATAAAAACCATTTATTGTTTGCTCCTTATAATGATTTTAGTTCAATATTGTTTATTCTCTTCTCAATTATTTACAACTTTTAGTTTTAAGTATAAACTAGGCATTATGTACTAGTTATTTTTCTTTACTTTTAATGCAATGGTCCCAATGGAAGATCAAGGGTAGTTATCTACTTATTTGAATTGGCGCCATTTGATTTCACTAAGTAGACTATAATTATGTCTTGTATGTACTAATTTTGTTTATTTTTGTATTCTTCTACTTATGTGAAATAAAGTTATTATTATTATTATTATTATTATTATTGACATTTTTATTTTTTGCCTAAACATGTTTATCTGTTATTTTTGTATGTGTTGGTGCAATGCATTGTATTATATTGTACAGTTGTGATGGAGATTAAACAATGAATATTTGAGTTACACAACAGATTGACTAAAATTTAGTTTCATCCTTTAAATTTAGTTAAGGAAAAAGGAATCTGAAATAAAATATAAACTCGTTAAATTAATGGCGAATGCGCCGGGAATGTCCATCAACAGCACAATGAGAGAACTTCATTCTTTTTGCAGATGCTCAAAGTTAACAACGTTCCCGTTTATTTTTACATATCTAACAAGATTTTTTAAAAAGAGTAATTGCATTTTATCCCGACATCCCTAACAACTCCACTCTCTGTGTACATCCTAAAGTGGTTCGCCTGTTTCTCCGCGGGAAAACACCATTGTTCGCGCGGCTCATAATCGCGTTATATGTTGCATAAACAGGTGAAGGAGGGGAACTAGTAATGAGGGGAGTAATTGCGTATAGCCCAAAGTGCAGTGCAACGCAACCCATTGTTGTGCATACACAATTTTTTTTCTGTTTTAACGCTTCAAAGACATGTGTTTAAATTATCTAAATTGAAACTTGATTATAATAAATTATTGTTTTTTTTTTCTTACACCATGCGATCATTTGAATTATGATTTAGAGTAGGCGACATTTTTTGTGTGTTTGCCAAGAATATTAAATGAATAAAGGAATAAATTTGACTTTTTTGTGTTGTAGGCGTTCACTTTTTAAATACACTTGTAAATAAAACACTTTTTTGTAAATATTCTGCAAACTATTGACAAACTCAATTTTTCTTTATGTTAAATTGTCTTTATGTTAAACTTTTACTTTGTTTAACCATTGTATTTTGCACTTTATTTGTGACTATATTTTCGACTATCTAGTAGTCATCATCAAACTAAAAGTGTTTGATAATGAGTACTAGATAGTTGACACTATAGTCACAAATTAAGTGCAAAACACAGTGGTTAAACAAAATAAAAAGTCACTTGTAAATAAAACACTTTTACTTTGTTTAACCACTATATTTTGCACTTAGTCGAGTCGAACAAAGCAGTAGGAGTTAGGACGACTCGGCGGGCGAAAATGTTCGGAATAAATCCGAGCACACTTCGCTTGCGGAACGGGTGAAGAAGCGCATGTCGAGTGCGCGAAATTTTAAATTTGAACGCTGCGTTCTAAATAATGTGATAAATGTAGCTATAACTACATCAATATAATAGGAAATGTTTTAAAAAATTTAATAAATGCAGCAATAACTACACCATTGAAAGAAAAATACGGTCTTAGATTAAAGTTAATAAACTTATTACAAAAATAATAAATTAAAATATAAAAATAACGTCATTATTTGTTGTTGTTTATGGCATTTTTAATACAAAAAAACATATTTTTAATAACTGAATTAATAGATAATAACTAAATTAATAGATAATAAATTAAATAATTTAAATAAGTCAAAATACAAACTTTCGCATAATCCTTCTTTTGTTTGGTCATGAACAGCCGTAATTACAAGTAATTTATGTTATTTAATTAAATGTTTTCAATTGATGATTTTTTCTCGCATTAAAATAATAATTTTATCAAAATTATTAATTAAAATACAAATCTGTTGTGATTTTCATAAATTTTTATCAAATTTGATTTTCTGTACTTTTGTTCAGTGGCGGATCGTTGATCATTTTGGTAGTAGAGCCAGTCATATTCATATTAAAATCGGTGATAAAGAGCATGTTGCGATGTGGCATGTGTTTAGAATTTTTTAATTATCTCACTGGTAGATAACACCACTCTAAGGCGGATGTTTAATTTGTTTCGTATAAAATAAAACACTTGGTATATTCAAAGTTCAAATAATTACAAGTATTTACAGCAAAATGTTTATGTGTTGACATTTAGATGTTTAGCGCTTGATGTTTAAAAATAGAATTGTTTGATTGAGTTATGTGGAGTATTTAATCACAATGAAAAACATTTTGTTCCTTACTTCACTTTTATTTGTATTCGTTAGATGTACATTTCGAGTGCAATGCACTCATTATCAGTACTTAATGATCTTACAACTTCGTGCGCATTTGTACCAAAACAACTCCCCTGCTGTGGTCTACCCTAATAAACTCATAAACCTATTCAAAATCGATCTCTTTCTTAGGATAAACTTCCAAAACGTGATAATTCACAAACGAGAGGATTAAAAGATTTATTCCTTATTTCTGGAAGACGACCGATTTTGTGGAATGTTATATAGGGTAGAGCAACGGGGTGTCATTTTTCCCACTACTTTGTTTCTCCGCCACTTGTCCGTTTTCTTAAGTTAGTTAAAATTAAACCTTCTTCTTATCAATATCGTTAAAATGGAGTTCGCGACTACAAAATCTCATTGTTGTGTGTATTTAAATTGCACAAATACAAGAATGAATAACAGTCATATGAGGTTTTTCAAAATTCGGTCAAATCCCTTATATCAACATTTGTGGATAGAAAAAAGTGGAAATGATAAGTTAAAAGTGTTTGACAAAAAATTGTTAGTTAACAAAGTGATTTGTGAAAGACATTTCGATACGAAGTATATATTGAATACATCAAACAGAAAGATGTTAACAAAAAATGCAGTGCCCTTTGCATTTTACGAAGCGCAGCCGTCAACATCGAGAGAAGGAATAGATCAACCGGTGCAGGTTAATCTTCCAATGAAACGGACATATGGAGAGGCAAATTTAAATGAGGCAAGGGATATGGAAAACTAACTCCGACGAAAAGCAAGCACATTAATATTGAAATATTGCCAACTAATCGAAGTTCCGCTGGAATGCCCAAAGTCAACGCAAGGAAACGGAATTTATTTAATCAACAAAATAAAAAAATCATTAGGTTAAAAAATAGGTAACAACTGTGTTTCAATCAACGTTAAATACGCTATTAAAAAATGCATCAAATGATTCGAAAACACTGGTGAAAATGCATCTTTACCATAACAAAAAAATGAAATGGACATTTGATGAAAAACAATTGGAACATTAAAAGTGCGATTATTTTCGCAATCTACAACAAGTTAGTCTTACAAAGACTATATCAAACACTCATTGAAACAACTACTTCCCGGGCTAATACCCCGACGGACATTGAATTATATATATATATATATATATATATATATAATTATGCCCGGGAAGTAGTTGTTTCAATGAGTGTTTGATATAGTCTTTGTAAGACTAACTTTTTGTAGATTGCGAAAAGAATCGCACTTTTAATGTTTGAAGAATTGGCAATTTCGTTGATACTTAAAAACAATTAGCATTGGCATATTTTTTCAAATCCCCTTCTCTATATAAATTCATGTACCATAAATCAAAATTAAGGCTACCTGCACCACGAACGATAAGAGAATGGTTAAAAGTGTTTCATTTACCAACTGGCACGAGCACAACATTATTTAAACATTTCCAAAATAAAGTAAAACATATGGAGGACACTGATAAATATTGTGTACTAATGTTTGATGAAATGAAAATTAAATATGGCTTGGAATATAATTCAGCACTTGATCTAGTTGAGGGTTATGAAGATTTGGGCATGTATGGAAGAAATCAAAAAATTACTAACCATTCAATGGTTTTCATGGTTCGAGGGCTGTTTAAGAATTGGAAGCAGCCAATTTCTTATTATTTGCAGGCTGGAAGTATTAAAGGAGAAACATTGAAATCACTAATTATGGAAAACATACACAAGTGTTTCCAAATTGGACTACAGGTATGTGTAGTTGTGTGTGATCAAGCGCCTTATTCTAGGCGAGTATATAATTTATTGGGGGTTTCTTCAAAAAAACCTTATTTCGAAGTGAATAATAAAAAGGTATTCGCAATATTCGATACCCCCCATTTAATTAAACCCATAAGGAATAACTTGGTCAGCTGAGACATATTTGTGCAAAATAAACAAATATCATGGAATGATATCCGAATCACATATAATATTAATAAAGCCTGCCAATTAGCTACAGGTTTGACAAAAATAACCGATAGGCATATTCATCCAACAAATTTTAGAAAAATGAATGTTAGTTTAGCCACGCAGATATTTAGTAGAAGAATGCACACTGCAATGGAGACAGCAATAGCAACAAATACATTAACATCTGCAACTGCAACAAACACGTCATGGTTTGTTCTAAAAATGAACAATTTATTTGATTCGTTAAACAGCTTCAATTTATACAATCCAAATGTATATAGATGTGCTGTCTACGATGACAACAAAATTGTCATAAACACTTTGCAAGAGGGATTTGAGCTGATGAAGAGTATACAAGTTTTTAATAAAAAAAAAAAAACAAAGATATTAAAAATATTTATTGCCACGAAGTCGCTCAAACAATAAGTGGCGTGTTACAGATACATACATATCTTAAAGATTGCTTGCCACGAGAAAGAAAAATCTATGTTGCAACAAAACGGTTACAACAGGATGCGTTGGAAAATACTTTTTCAAGTATTAGATCTAGAGGTGGGCATAATCCAAATCCAACAGCAAAAGCTTTTCGACAGGCTTTGCAGCACAACATGCATATTCGGCTTTTGGACAGCATGGGCACCGGAAACTGTGAAGAAGATGACGACGAAAAATTGCTTGTTACTGCATCAGAAGATATTCTATCCAGGTGACTACCGATTTTTTAAAGCTTTTATTCTTATTATCCTGATTTTATGCAATATTTTAATTAAATATTTTATTTCTGTAGCAGTGAAATGACTATTTCATCGGCTGGCGAATCCGAAGAAAAAATTGAAGAAGAAGAAATGGAATTAAATTCTGCGGAAAACATTGAAGATAAAGCAGAGATGGAGAAAACAATGAATAACATGTCAAAATTAGAAATGAACAATGCAGTTTATTACGCAGGCTATGTACTTTCTAAATGTTTTAAAAAAATTAATTGTAATTTATGTAAATCGGCGTTAATTAAAACAGGGGGTTTTACAGAAGAAGACATTTTAAACAAATTTAGTGATTATGGCTGCACGGAGGGAATTGAACATTTAATTAATAAGACCAAATGAAACATTCACAAATATTTTTATAAAATGCCTCAATATATTTAATGATTTTTTCAAAACAAATCAATCAATGAGTAAATTTAATGAAAGTTTGAGAACATTATTAAAAAATAAATTGAGCGATATTGGATGGATTGTAGACAATGACCAGTGTAGGGACCACAAATTGTATATTTTGGAAATAATAATTACAAGTAAATTAAATAATCAATTGTCACAAATTACAAAAGTATTAAAATTATCAAAAGACGAAAAAAATAGATGAAAACTCAAAATCCTCCCGAATGTGTAATAACAATTTTTAAAATTTTCAAAAATTAAATTGCGAAGTTAGGAATCAACCAGCTAGAAAAAGAGAATCGTGTTCCAACCGATATTAACTATCATTCTCCGTATTGATTAATGATCATTCCTTTCTGTTTGAAGAAATAAATTATAGATGATGTTTAGAAACTATTATTGTTATGATTTTTTCTATCTGGTTGCATAACATTGCAAGTTAATGTTTAAATATAAATACAGGGAATTTTTCTTTAAAGTATACATATGGCAATTTTCAGATATTTGTTCGATTTTTTTAAAAGAGATCATTTTGAAGCTATAAACGAGTGTTTTCCACTTTAAGGCAGAGCATGAAGTAAAATTTTGAGTTTAGAAAAGCCGGAAAATTTGGATTTGGTCGCGTAGCGAAGCGGAGCGACCAAATCCAAATTCAGGCTTTTCTAAACTCAAAATTTTACTTCATGCATCGCGCGGATTGAACGCTGAAATTACTGAAATATTGTGAACGAGTGAACTTCACTTGAAATCAGCGTTTAATACGTGCGACGCATGAAGTAAAATTTCGAGTTTAAAAAAGCCTGAATTTGGATTTGGTCGCTCCGCTTCGCTACACGACCAAATCCAAATTTCCCGGCTTCTCTAAACTCGAAATTTTACTTCATGCTCTGCCTAGAAGTGGAAAAAACTCTTTTAAAGATTCAAATTGAACTGTTTTAAAAACTCTTAAAAAACATATGTATATTGAAGAGAAAAATTTCCTGTATAAATATAAATATACAACTTATTCAATCCTCTATATCTTAAAATAAAAAAATATCATGATTGTTCGTTGTTTTTGTATTTTCTTTTCGAATAAAATTCAATTTCTTATTTTATATAGAATAGATAATAACATTTTTACAATTTACAATGTATTGTATACAAATATTGATATTATTATTATTATTATTATATGTATTGATATTTATAATTTGTTTAATATATTCGTAAATCGCGAATTTAATTTGAATATTTTAACCGATGTTTGAATTAAATGTACAGAAATACAGTGTTTATTTAGAAATCAATGTGTTTTGCTATCAAATTTAAAAAATTCATTTGGTCTTTCTGAAATATTGAGTCACCGGTGCAAGTTTTATTGGAAGATGAATGGCCTGAAATATATGTTTGTATTATTTTTGTTTATTTGTATCAAAATAATTAATTAACTAATCGCGTTATGTGAAACTAATTTTCACTCCACAATGTTTACATATATTTTTTAATATTCCTTGGTATATTATTTTAAATACAATTGTTGCAAGATTTTGTGATTTCGTTAAATTTCTTTCTTATTTATATAATAATCGAAGTTCGTTCTTAATTATGAATATAATTTATTGATAATAAAATAAATTTTTATTCAAAATATGTTTTTTTATTAAATATGCAATTAACAACAAGATATAACCCATTAGTAATTTTCAAATAATGACGTTATTTTTCAATTTGTATTTATTATATTTGTAATAATTTGATTAATTTTAGTCTAAGAGGGTATTTATCTTATAATGGCGTAGTTATTGCAGCATTTATTACATTTTTAAAACATTGCCTTTTATATTGATGTAGTTATAGCTGCATTTATTACATTATTTCACTCAAATTTAAAATTTCGCGCTCTCGACATGCGCTTCTTCACCCGTTCCGTAAGGGAAGCATGGTCGCCTTTATTCCAAACATTTTCGCCCGCCGAGTCGTCCTACTGCTTTAGTAGGTAGAAAGAGAGAAAATAGAAAAAGAAGGGAGAAAAAAACGGCAGGGAGCCGATTTGGACAGGCGTAGTACGTCGCATCGTTCTATGCATGAGAATGAATCAGCCCGCCAATCACGGAATTAGTGACGGAGAAGGATGATGAAATAGACATTGCATCGGCTCGTAAAATCGTCTCCAAAAAGAGCCCATTTGGTCGCCCCTTTTTATAATATACTCCTTGATATAACGTTATAGTTTTAAGCCAACGCTTACGTTTATCATTTATCAACAAATTTAACAATTTAGGCGGTGAACAAAAGGCTAAGGTTGAAGCTAAAGGCGAAGAAAAACCCAGCGGAGGAGAAGAAGAGGTACAACAGGCGCCGCCTGCAGCACCGGCTGCTGACGTAGGGGGAGACCAGGAAGAGGATTTTGATTTAGATGATCTCAATATGACAAGTTTATAAAATTATTATTTCCTATTTGTTTTCAAAATTACTGAAAATGAATGAAGAATGAAGATTTGAGCATGAATTTAAACACAACGCTAGGAGCGAAAGGAAAAGGGAAAGGAAAGGACGATAAAAAGAAGAAAAGCAAGAATGAAAAAGAGCCGAAGAAGAAGGAGGAGAAGCCGCCGAAGGAGAAGAAAAAAAAAACCAGGGAAGGAGAAGAAAGAAAAACCGGCGAAGGAGAAAAAGGGGGATAATTCCCAAAACCGGAAGAAGGACGAACATCCAGGACGTCCGAAGAAATTCCGGGGGAGGTTACGAAGCGCTGGGCGCACGTCTTTGACTTTCCAGAGCGACATCTCGCTGAGGTCGCGGGGGTCTTCGATGTTCGGCGTCTCAGGTTTATAAAATTATTATTTCCTATTTGTTTTCAAAATTACTGTAAATGAATGAAGAAGAAACGATTTGAGCATGAATTTAAACACAGCGCTAGGAGCGAAAGGAAAAGGGAAAGGAAAGGACAATAAAAAGAAGAAAAGCAAGAATGAAAAAGAGCCGAAGAAGAAGGAGGAGAAGCCGCCGAAGGAGAAGAAAGAAAAACCGGCGACGGAGAAAAAAGGGGGAAAATTCCCAAAACCGGAAGAAGGACGAACATCCAGGACGTCCGAAGAAATCCCGGGGGAGGTTAGGAAGCGCTGGGGCGCACGTCTTTGACTTTCCAGAGCGACATCTCGCTGAGGTCGCGGGGGTCTTCGATGTTCGACGTCTCGGTGGACACGATGGCCTCGCTTTCGAGCGCTTCCAGCAGTTACGTGCTGGTGAAGAGCAGATCGAAGACCAAAGGCAAGGGGGACAAGAAGAAGAAGAAGGATGGCAGGGCGTCCGAGTTTTCCGTCGGCTTCGACGACGCGAAGAAGAGTGAGACGAAGGTGGAGGGGAAGGGCAAGAAGAGCAAAGAGGGGAAGGGCAAGAAGAAGGATAACGACAAGAAAGCTAAGGTTTTTGTTATTATCTTCCGCAATTTGTTTCAATAAAGTTCGCATTTGACGCTTGGTTTTTATTTTTGCTAAGAGATGAAGCAGGAAAGGCAGACTGAATTTCGTTTAATTTTTTGTTTTCAAATTGTTAAGATGAAGAAGGTCCGATCGAAGAAAAGGAAATAGTCTTTCACGATTTGGAAGAACCAGGAGCTGCGCCAAAAGGTAATTTAAAAAAATTAATGTGTCTTTTATAAATTATACAGATAACTTGCAGAAGAATGAAGAAATCATAGACTTAGATAGTTGAGGCACTTAATTTTTGAAAATCCATGATAACTTAAATAAAACATTTGATGATTTTCATCTAATTGTGAATTTCACGACAATTGTTTCGCAACGTTTTTGCTTCTTCAGGTGAAAAACTTGCAGGAAATGCAGACTGAATTTCGTTTATTTTTTGTTTTCAAATTGTTAATATGAAGAAGGTCCGATCGAAGAAAAGAAAATAGTCTTTCGGGATTTGGAAGAACCAGGAGCTGCGCCAGAAGGTGGTAATTAAAAGAAATAAATGTGTCTTTTATAAATTATACACATAACTTGCAGAAGAATGAAGAAATCATAAACTTAGATAGTTGAAGCACTTAATTTTTGAAAATCCATGCTCACTTAAATAAAACATTGATGATTTTCATCTAATTGTGTATTTCACGACAATTGTTTCGCAACGTTTTTGCTTCTTCAGGTGAAAAACTTATATTATAAGTTATAAAGGGTTTTCCAATAAAAGGTTTCATTTTGATATTTAAAAAAAACGAGTGTATTTTAAAAGAAATCAATGGATATTTATTTCATTGTAAAGAGAAAGGTGCGCCATTAACAATGAAAAACGATATCAGCCAAATGGCCGCCACGACTACGGTTGCAGCACCATATCCTTTTCATGAAATTTTCCATGACTAATTTACACATTTGCGGCTGTATTTCCTCGATAACTTCACGAATTCCATCTTTAACGTCTTGAATCGATTGCACAGACCTCATCTTTCACGTGGCCCCAAAGAAAAAAGTCTAAAGGTGTCAAGTCACAAGATCTCGGAGGCCAATTGTAATCACATCTTCGCGAAATAACACGGCCAGGAAACTTTTCTTGCAAAATTGCGATTGTTTCGTTGCTTGTGTGGCACGTAGCGCCGTCTTGTTGAAAATAAACGTCGTCTACGTCAATATCTTCAAATTCCGGCCATAAAAAATCATTAATCATAGCTCGATAGCGCAATCCATTCATCGTAACAGTTGCACAAGCTCGATTACTAAGATACTTGATTTTGTCTATCACTAATAAATATACATATTATTTAGGATCTTGTGTCGCAACCCACCAAAAATTGACTTTAAACCCAGAGTTTTAGAAACGCTGGGATAAAGTAAATATATACAATTAATTTTTGTTTTTGGGCTTTACGTCATCTATTATATACTATTAATTATAACTAAAATTAAATTAAACCCAACACAAATTTATTTGTACACGAATGCAGAAATAACCACTTAAAGTTAACATTATAAATACCCCTAACTAAGTACCACTAATCAACTCATTAATAAACTCGTTTCAAGTTTAATACTGAATAAAACAGTATTTAAATATAAAGTTTGAGCTTGCTATTCGGTGAATTCGCGTTAGATCTGGTTACTTACGAAGTGGATGTTTAAATGCGGGATGAAAACAGGGGATGGTTAGGCATCGCCCGATGTTTATACAACCGCGCAAATAAATTAAACGGTGGGGAAATTTCTAATTATTTTGAATGCAGCTCTTGAGGCCTGAATGGACGGGACGGTCTGAATTTAAATCTGAATGGGGAGCGCGATCCGTTCCTTAGAAATTAAAACGTTGGAAAATTGTGCGCGCTTACATTTCTGTCGATGGCTCTCTGGATGTAGTTTCAAAAAGTTTACCTGTAACAAAATTAAAATAATTAGTCCTTTTAGGATAAAATCCACAATTATTATATTATAATAAAATACAAATACAGTGTGCGCGTTTGCATCTAATGTATTTCAAATAGCTGTCAATATTGAAGATAGAAAGAACAAATACATTTTGTTCACGACAATCTTATAATATGTGCATTATTTATTGTGTGGGCGGCATAAATGAGATACATTTAACACTCAAGTACATTAAACACGGGATGTGCGTGATAAATGAGGTTTTTCAACAAGAATATAAATAATTGCTTAGTTAAATTTGTTGCCACTATGCAGTAACAGCGCTGCGCTAGTCAAATCAGCTTCTTTTGTCTTACATTTGACCATGGTGGTGATGACGTCATCCATTTTGTTAAAGTACGAAGTAACGCGTAAACATCTCCGCCGTTCTCACTAGTTTAACCCGCGTAAAACGCGTTTGTAAACATAAATCAGTCCTTAGACGGACGGTCTAAAGGTATACACTCAAACGGTAAAAACCTGAGCACACCCAGTCAGTACCGCAATATGTCATAATTTATCTGTCAAATTATTATAAAACAAAACTGACCATTAAGACTGACGCGTATTTGATAAACATATATAATAAATGTTGTGTTATATATTGTTGTTGTCGTGAACAAAGAATAGTGTATAACTCGCAATAATCACTCAAACGACTTGCTCGACTCGCTTTCGGCTCGTTCTGCAAACCTCGTTCTCGTAATTAATATGCTCGTTGTACAATATACTATTAAAATTAAGAGTGACTGAAATTTATTTTTAAAATATGGTACAGATGTCTTATGGAAAATAACCTCTGTCAAAAGTCAAGTCGCCTTGAAGTCAGGAAGTGGACTCGCAACAAACACAAGGAATACTGGGAAAACAGACCAGGCCTTAATCATAGTAAGGCCCTTATAAAAGGGCCTAACTCAAGTCAAGCTGCAGGACTACTAACATTGAGTAGGGCACAGCTGAAAACAACCATAGGACTGCTCACAGGCCACATGACTGTTAAAGAGCATCTAAGGAAAATCGGGCTATACAACGGCGACACCAACTGTCGCCTCTGTAATACGGCACCGGAAACAGCTATGCACGTTCTGTGCAGGTGCAATGCGCTGGAGAGCAAAAGACGGCTCATATTTGGGAACAAACAAATGGAACCAAATGATTTCCACGCGCAACCTCTGAAGAACCTGCACAAGCTAGTGCAGGGCATCGAGGTCGGAATAGCTGCGTGAGTGTAATAATACTGGGGCAGTACAATAAGCCACCTAGGCTGCAGTGCATCCGGATCCGAAAGGAAGACGGCCCTCACAGGAAAAAAAAACAAAAACCTCTGTCAAATGCCGTCCTTGTTGATTGACGCATTCTTGGATTCAGTGACAAAAGTTCCGCATAGCTTTGGAATTAAAGACAGCAATCCAAAATGAAATTGCTGCGATTCAAATTGACTTGGTTTAGGTCAATTGGAATCGCAGCAATTTCATCCTAGATTGCTCTCTTCAATTCCTGAATGGTGCGGGGCTCATTCCTGTAGATCTTCACTTTGCAGTAGCCAAATAAAAATAATCACACACTGTTAGGTCCGGCGATCGAGGGGGGCATTTCCGTTGCGCGGGATCACATGCCCAGAAAACAGAGCGTTAACGGCCTCCATGGATACTTTAACTATGCAGTGGCACCATCCTGTTAGAACCACAGTGTTTCGGTGTCGTATATATTTTCTTCCAGGCGTTGCGCCAGAAATTCTTTAAACGCGGTGACATAATGCTGGGAAGTAACAATAACCGCCTCGCTTCAGTTATCAATTGTGTAATGTGTGTAATTGAAACCGCAGCAATTTTATCCTAGATTGCTGTCTTCAATTCCTGAATGGTGCGGGGCTTATTCCTATAGACCTTCACTTTGCAGTAGCCCTATACAAATAATGACACACTGTTAGGTCCGGCAATCGAGGGGGCCAAAGGACATTTCCGTTGCGCGAGATCACATGCCCAGAAAACAGAGAGTTAACGGCCTCCATTGATACTTTAACTCTGCAGTGACACCATCCTGTTAGAACCACAGTGTTTCGGTGTCGTATATATTTTCTTCCAGGCTTTGCGCAGGAAGTTCTTTAAACACGGTGACACAATGCTGGGAAGTAACAATAACCGCCTCGCTTCAGTTATCAATTGTGTAATATGTGTAATTGGAACCGCAGCAATTTTATCCTAGATAGCTGTCTTCAATTCCTGAATAGTGCGGAGCTCATTCCTGTAGACCTTTACTTTGCAGTCGCCCCATAAAAAATAATTACACACTGTTAGGTCCGCGATCGAGGGGGGCAAAGGACATTTCCGTTGCGCGAGATCACATGCCCAGAAAACAGAGCGTTAACGGCCTCCATGGATACTTTAACTATGCAGCGGCACCATCCTGTTAGAACCACAGTGTTTCGGTGTCGTATATATTTTCTTCCAGGCGTTGCGCCAGAAATTCTTTAAGCACGGTGACATAATGCTGGGAAGTAACAGTAACCGCCTCGCTTTAGTTGTCAGGCGTGTAATGTGTGTAATTGGAATCGCAGCAATTTTATCCTAGATTGCTGTCTTCAATTCCTGAATGGTGTGGGGCTCATTTCTGTAGATCTTCCTTTGCAGTAGCCCCATAAAAATTAATCAGACACTGTTAGGTCCGGCAAACGAGGGGACCAAAGGATGTAGGAAAGATTCTTTGTCAATTCCGAGGCACAAAACACAATTTTTTAAAAGGTCTTTTCGGTACAGAATAGCCCATGTTTTGAATAAGGTTCCTATCGACTCAAGTTACTCAATGTCAAAGTTTTAAATGAATTATAAAGAGTATTTAAACAATTAAAATTATGTATTGCTTAATATATAAATTATCTATTTCTTTTTTTATTATACGTATTATTTTATTGGTATTTTTTAGGAATGGTCGGCAGACTAGCTGGTGAACACCGAGCTAAGGCCTATTCCTTTTGTAACGTATACATATATATATATATATATATATATATATATATATATATATATATATATATATATATATACTAATGTTATGTAATTAAAAATGTATTTTGTTTTGTATTTGTTGTTACAATAAAGCGATTATTATTATTATAATTATTATTATTTCCGTTGCGCGAGATCTCATGCCGAGGAAACAGAGCCTTAACGGACTCCATTGATACTCTAACCATATGCAGTGGCACCATCCTGTTAGAACCACATTGTTCCAGTGTCGTATTCATTTTCTTCTAGGTGTGGCCTCAGCAATTCTTCAAACATGGATTATGTCACCATGTTTGAAGAATTTCTGAGGCCACACCTGCAAGAAAATGAATAGGTCACTGAAACAATGTGGTTCTAACAGGGTGGGAAGTAACCATAACCGCCTCCTTCAGTTGTCAGGTGTGCGAACTGTAATTCCTCTACCCTTACATGAATCAGTCGTACGAAAAAGATTCACCCATTCCGATATCGAGTTACGAGATGAAACTGCAGCACGCACTGGAATGTTGAAGTGCCGGCGAAAAGCGCAACTATGGACTCGTTATTTCGCAAAAGCTGTTCTACCGACAAAACGCGATGCTTAATAGATTATGTAGCCATGATTATTTAACTTCCCGCTGCCCAGAACACAATGAAACTGTCAGGGATCTGTCACTCTGTCCCTTTCGATTGTATTACTTATTCCAAAACCGTCAGATCCAAACGCGCCACCCTGTAGTTACAGTCTAGCAGAGCTGGGCAGGATTCGAATCATTCAGGATTCGAATCCTTGATTCGAATCCTTTTAGAGGATCCACAAGAGGCATTCGAATGCTTTAGTTCAACTGGATTCGTGATCTGGATTCGTTACGTATTTTTAAGAGGATTCGTATTCGAATCCAAATGTGGATGATTCGAATCTTTATAAAAGGATTCGAATCCTTATAAAAGGATTCGAATATTTATAAAAGGATTCATATACTTACAAGAGGATTTGAATTGTTAAAAATAATTCGAATTAATTGTGAGAATTAACCTGAAAAATGCCTTTTGTGTGTTTTTAAATTTCTCGTTAAATTACTGTTTTATACGCGTGGCGCATGAAGTAAAAATTTCGAGTTTAGGAAAGCCCAGAAAATTTGTCTCGGGTGGCTGCGCGACCCTCGACAAATGTTCACGGGGCTTTTCTAAACTCGAAATTTTACTTCATGCTTAGTCTGGGAGTGGAAAACACTCGTTTAAAGCTTTGAATCAAGCTTAAAAAAACAAGGAATATCTAAAGATTTACAGAAAACAGGCTGTTTTGCTAAAAACACTATTTCTGTTAGCAGAAACAACTAGCACTATTACCAGCCAGAACTTCTAGCTCAGATGGTTGTAGCTTTAGATATCTTGCTACCAGCAGACGAGGCCTGTACTAGTACTACTAAGTACTATTAGCCAAAAAAACCAATGCTACAAACTGTAACGTTTATTTTTTTCGATTAAAAACGATTTGTCCACTAGCAGAAAGAACTGCCGTTATTAGCAGATAGAGCTTGTTAGTGTGTTTAATTTCAAGGAGATCTTTTTTGTATACATTTGTTTGTCTCTTTTAAAAATTGTTCGTCTTTGTAAATATGTTTCTTTTCGTCTATATTTATTTCTGTAAATAGTTTAGTGAAAATCTATTATTTCCGCCCTTTTTTTGAAGGCTTAACGGACTGAGTGCTGCAGACCCTTTTTTATAACAAAAGGAAGTGACCGTTGCTGGGGCAAGTTTCCTGGAAATAAGAGAAAGTTGTGCACTAGTTCACATTCCAGAGATTTGCACGCGCATCGAGTCAAAGTAGGTAGAAAGTGCACCCTATTGGTGGTGTATTTCGAATCTACCAATAACACACCAGTTACCCCCAATTTCAGGGCGGTCCCAAAATTTGCATTTTTTCATCGTAGCACTCAGTCCAAAAATTCCCATTCACTCGAAAACTAGACTTCGTTCGACCAACACAAAAAATTGTAAACTTTATGTAAAAAGTGTAAATAAGTCGTTGTTGTTGTTTTGCCAAAAAATCTACGTGTTTATTTTCAATCAAACGAACCAGTATCTCGGGCTCGCGAATAGAATTTAATCGTATAAAGTTCAACGCGTCCCACCAGAGCTTCTAGTTCCGTAGACGGAGCCTGTACTACTACTACTACTAGTTGCATAAAAAACTAGTGGTAGTAGAATAAAAAACTACTATTAAGCTGAAAGAACAACCAAGGCCGCAGCCAGAAAAAAAATTCGAAGGGGGTTATAAAAATGTCGTGGGGGGGGGCTTAGGAAAAAATATTGTTTTTGCTCTTACAGTCCCGCTTTTATATATAAAAATTTATCATTTTAAAAATTTCATTGGGGGTTTGAGCAGCAGACGGAGCCTGTATTATAACCAGTTGCAGAAAGTCCGAGTTATAGTAGAAGGAACAAAATAGTAGTTGTTTCATCTACTACTAAAAGGACGATTGCTGCTAGCAGAAAAAACTTTTACTACTAGCTGAAAGATGGATAGTTTACTTATTTTAACATAAAACGCATTTCTACTACAAGATTAAAAATATATGTTTTTTTCTTTGTCGCCGCCTTTGTTTAACAAACGTCAATTGTGTATAATAATAATTAACGAGTGTTTTTTAAGAATGAATTGCTATCTTCATTATGGTTCACAATTATTCATATTTCTTCGTAGCAATACAGGAAGTTTTTCTTTTAAGTATACGTGTTCCAAATTTAGCCTATTTTCTGTAAATCTTTAGATATCCCTTGTTTTTTTGTAAGGTTAAATTGAAGCTTTAAATGAGTGTTTTCCACTCCCAGGCTAAGCATGAAGTAAAATTTCGAGTTTAGAAAAGCCCCGTGAAAATTTGTCGTGGGTCGCGCAGCGATCCGAGACAAATTTTCGGGCTTTTCTAAACTCGAAATTTTACTTCATGCGCCACGCGTACAAAACACTGATTTGAAGTGAAGTTCAGAAACACACAAATACATTTTTAATCAGAGTAACAGGGAATCAGATATTTAGTCTGTTATCAACGATGTTCAGTGTTAATAATAATTAATTAGGTTTTGAATATTTTTGTTAAAACAACTGGTAACGATATTTATATATTAATGGTTGCAAAAAAAAATAATAAAATCAACTTTATTCTAAATGAGTGTTTTCCACTCCCAGGCTAAGCATGAAGTAAAATTTCGAGTTTAGAAAAGCCCAGTGAAAATATATTATTGGTTGCAAAAAAATAATAAAATCAAATTTATTCTTGAAGGATTTGTATTCGTGATTCGAAAAAACAGGATTCGAATCTTTGATTCAAATCATATTTATCTCTTACGAATCCTTTATTCGAGTATTCGTAATTCGAATCATATTAGGTGATTCGGATTCGTGATTCAAATCTTCTTTACGAGGATTCGTCCCAGCTCTGCAGTCTAGTAACTAATAAAACACTGCTTGATTTCCTTTCTTCGCCAATTGAATACAGTTTACTACTTAATAAAGAAAACACTTGGTTAAATTTCATTATTTCACTATTTCTTTATTAAATCATAGTTAAATATGTTTCACCACGTGAAAGATGAGAAACTTGTTTAAGATACAGTTTACTAAATTGACAAATTCATTGTATCTTAAGAAAATCAGGTATTCATTCAAAAACCCGATCAAAAAGGCGTTGCTTTTTTGATAGAAGGAAATAGAACGAAAAAGTTAAATTGCAGGTTAGTTTACGTTTTGTCTTACCTGAGATAAATATCAGATTATGTTAATCACTAGCTCTATAATTTGTCTTGTTCTTATAGTTGTTGTATTGTTTCTTCTTCTTTCGTGTGAATGGGCGTTAAAATACCGAATAAAATTAAAAACTTTCATAAAACTGGTTTAGATTAACATTGACAGGAGCGACTGCCAAACTCAAATACCTCACAATGTTTTATAAATTTCACAGCCAACTCGATTTAGTTCTTAACTGAACACCTGATATATGGTAATTGTAATCAATAATAAATATTGATACAAAAACTTTAATAATTTAAAGATCGACACCTGTTAACAACATTACAAAAAGTCCACAGCTAAAATGTATACAAACTTTTAAAAAATAAAACCGTTAACTTATTCTAAGCGTCGTAATTGGATTTGAAAGTTGAGGAAACGCGTCCCACGCTTCCCAATTTCTCCGCAGGTTATAAATAACCGAATTAAACTAGCGACTTTCCAATTCGTCGAATGATGGGGCTTTCGCAAAAATTCTCGCACCTGAAGTCCCGGCTTTCGATTAGTCTCCCGCCAGTCGGGCGGCATCCTGGCAAACAGGCGCGCAGGAATCGGCAAACTCCCCGGCCGCCTCGAATTTACCGCCACCTAAACCCAATTAGGAAAAATTGAAATGTTTGTCGGCGGATATTATTCCTTAACTTAATAACACCAGCCCTCCTATCCCGCAGAGTTTACCCTAATACTGAAGAATGTTACGCTGAAATGTAATTTGGATATAGTTTGCGGGGGAATGCAAGTGTATTACGGAGTAACACAAAATAAAGAACAAAATTGTTTCGCTTGGTAAAAGATAAACTTTATTTAAAAAAAAGTTATAAACCAGAGGATATTAAGTATTAATATCGTATGTTCAATAAAATAAAACCTCTAGAGTGCTGTGAAAAATATTGTAGGTTGGCAGCTCTGAAATTATATATTATAATTATTATGTCTGACGTTTTATAAGTCAATTCCTAAAGCGTGTAGCCAACATAAATTAATGATTATTATTCTTCGCCTGAAGAAGCCACAGTGTAACGCAACAATTGTCGCGAGTACAATAAAGTGTTTGAAATTAATAAGTGCTTAAATAAAGCACTTATTACTTTCAAACACTTTATTGTACTCGCGACAAAGTGATAATGAACTTTCAACTATTAACTGATTCAAAAATTGAATTATATATACTTAAAAAAATCACTGTATATATTTGATTCACGAGTAATTCAAAATGACACCAACAGCAATTTATACAAACACGCTAGATATTTAATAGCTTCGCTAATGAACACACACTTTCCGAGAATTAACAGCGAAATTAAATTCTTACCAGATTCGGTCGTAAATAAAGCAGACGTTAACTTCCACCCTGTATTTATCTAACGTTTCAGTTCGGAGAGGGCGTGTGTGTATGTAATCTATCTGCTCTAAATTTGCAAGAGCCGCATTAAATAATTGGACTGCGGAGGAGTCTGGAAAACCGGAAGTAGCATGTATGTTTTAAAATATCCCGTGTAATGCATTAGCATTGTGTGTGCATTTAATTAAAGTTATCGTAACTTAGTCGGGAATTTCTAGAGAAATAGATCAACTTGTAATTAATCTAACAAGAATTAATTTGATTAAACTACAAATCGGTACTAATAAAATACAGAATTGAGTTTGAAATTGCATTTTTTGCCATTAATTTGTAATTTTACAACCAATAATGGAAAAATAATGTTTGTTTTTTTTTAAATATTTGTCAGGGTAATGGTAACAAACAATTTCATGAAAGTTCATTTCAATTAATTCTCTTTCATTCGAGTTGGTTTTCCAAATTTATATTTCTGTTATAAGTCTGCAACTACACGAATCTTTCAATTTTTTTAATAATATAAATCATAAGTTCCTAACCTTTTACTTTCCCCCGTATGTAATACAAAGAGAAAGTATTGTTTTCGTGAAAATTTTCGAATCAAAAATTTTAGCGGAAATATCCGTTTAGAGGTCCCCTGAGTCGAATAAGACCATTTTTGAAAAATGTCTGTCTGGCTGTGTGTCTGTGTGTGAGTCTGTGTACGCTGTACCGCAAAAACCGCTAAAGATATCGAGATGAAACTTGAAACTTAAGCTTTTTGTTACAATCGGAAGAACTGAAAAGCTTTTGGTGAAAATCGGAAAACCGGAAGTGGTACTTTACTCTTAGAGTTTTTCAGTTTTAATAATAATACTTATAATAATAATAATAATATTTATTCACGGATCAACCATTTTACAGCAACATACATGTAATATAAAAATATAGGTACAGTAATTTAAAGATAACAATAATAAAAGCCATGCAAATACAATAAAGAAATGACAAAAACATATTTAAATTGTTTACATCTAGCTACAAAAAATATAACACATTAAAATCACAAACAAAATTAGAATGACATTATAAAATTGAACGAGGACTGAGTCAATATGAAAAAATTGGTATACAATTTCTAAGCATTAACATTTATTTCTTTAAATAAATAATTACGTAATTTACCCAATGTTGTGTGAAATAAATCTATTTGAATAATCGCCTCTTTCCAGTAGGTTGGGAACTCGCCAGTTTTCAAGGAATTATTAAATATAATCCAAAGGGGACGGCATAACGAAAATGAACATTGCTTAATAAATAATGCTGGAAGGCCATCCGAGCCCATGGAATTGTTTTCTTTGAGGCTCGAAAGTTCTTGCAGTATATCTGATATTTTAATGTCGGATATAGAATGTAAATTCAAATGTGTATCGCTAAGACCCGCGTCAATGGAGTTAGTCGAGTCCTTATACACAGAGCCAAAGTATGTAGCGAAATGATTTACGATTTCGTTCTGGTCACTTGTTGTGATTCCATTGTGTTCGAAAGAGTTTGGAAGACCATTTGACTTACGTTTAGACTTTACGTGCTTCCAGAAGAACTGAGTATCATAAGCAATATTGGTTTCGATTTTATGCAAATATTCTTTATGACAAATATCAATGAGAATTTTTCATTCGGATCTTACTTTCCTAAAAGATTCATAATCAGACTCCAGATTCGATTTTTTGAATTGTGTGTGAAGGCGTTTTTTTGAGAATAATTTACTTTTAAGAGCTGCGCTGAACCATTTTGGGAAACATAAACTTGTTGGATTTTTCATTTTCACTATGGGTACAAATGTTCTGATTGCTTCGTAGAGATAATTATAAAACCCATATACTTGGTCATTTACGGTTTTATTATTCAAGAAGCTATCCCAACTAAAATTAATTAGGTAATCGTTTATTCCTGAAAAGTCAAATCTTGCAAAATCGTATTTCAAATTAGGTTCCCAAATAGATTTCGTAGTACTATTGGCTTTATAGGAAATAGTTAATTCTAATGCAGGATGATGTGAGTCGCATGGTACCAATGGATAAGCAGCTACTGAAACAACGTATTGTTCAATAGCTTCCGTCTGCATAAAAAAGAGATCGAGCAATACGGAATTGGTGTTGGTAATATTATTAATTTGAAACGTATTAATGAACCCATACGTATCTGCGATTAATAGCGCTATATGATTTGTCGAATCTGTATAAACTCCATGATTCCCTGTTAACCAACTTACATTTGGGAGGTTATAGTCACCCAATATACAAATTTGATGTCCAGGTAGAGTGTCAGCAATGTTTTCAATCGATAAACAATGTTGCTGGTAAGTTGATAGCGACGAGTTGGGTGGAATATATACACTACCCAGTAAAATATTATCTTCGTCGTTACAAATGGAAACGAAGAGCTCTTCAAAGTGAGCTGACGTAGCGCTATCACTGTGCGACTTAATATGGCGAGCAACAGCAATAAGTGTGCCTCCTCCACGCTTTTTGCCCGAGAACACGCAGTTGCGATCACAGCGATATACATTATAGTTAAGTAGACCCAGTTCAGCATCAAATATATCATGATCTAACCAGGTCTCACAGAGCACAATTATGTCGTAGTTAAACAATAAAACGGATTTCGTTACAACGGAGAGTTTGGTACGAAGTCCACGTACATTTTGATAAAACAGACTAAAAGTATGGTTTGAGTATGGTTTTAACAATGTATTCGTGGTGTCAGGAATACATGTATCTAACCTAAAAAATTATTAGGATTTGTGTTTAACGTTTTATGGTTTTGGTAGTTGATATTCTCTGTGACTACTTCACGATTTTTATTAGTTTTAAATTTACGTTGGTGGTTTTTAAATTCCCGAATCACAACATTCTCTGGCCATTTATCATCGAGCAAAAATTGATTCAGATCCGTTTCAGTAATGCCAACTTTAAAGGAACAGTACATTGAGTTTGCAGTAAGTTTTGAACACGAAAAGTGTTCGATGCCAATGTGGTCTTTGATGAAAGAATTCATAAGTTCTCCTGTTGTAGATGGACTGCAATTATGCACATGGTAATAAATTCGTTTACTAGCACCTGTAATTCCAAGATTCGTTGCACTGCCACGGATAATTGAAGCCGGAGACGAGTTTTTTTGCCTATTGTGATTTTTCTTATTTGATTTTCCTGTTTCCACGGATATACGAATGCTGTTATTGTTGATTGCTGGGTTTGTAGAATTCAGGAAAGTGTTGTTTTCAGTTGTGATTGGCGAAATATTAGCAGTTGTAGCTGCAATTGTAGTATTTATCGAGCTGGTAGTTGCATCAGATGAGTTGATTGAATCAGATGAGTGAGATGGACCCACGACTGTGTTATTTTGAGTTAAATTATTGGTAGTATTTAACGGAGATTCAGAATATGATTTTTTCGGTATAAAATTATGGTGAAAATTATTAATATAATCAGTGAGTTCAATTTTTAATTCACCAATTATGTTTTTAGTTATTTGTGCTAAGAAGTCCTGTTGTGCATATATCATGCATACAATTTCCTCCTTCAGTAACGACACTTCGCTTTTTAATGCGGATAACGCTTGGCTCGTCGCGCAGGAGCAGGGATTGCTTAGCGTTGGGGGGGATTCTGCGCATTGTCATAAAACACTTGGTCCGCGGAGAGACTAATGCTTCTCGCTGCTCTAACACACTTCGGACATTGGGATATTGAATTGCTATCGCTAGATAAATTATTAAAATTTTTGTAACAAGAAATACAGCTGCGGTGGAAGTTAGCGGAGCAATCCGTATATACAACGCCTGATTGTACGGGACCTTTACATTTATGGCAATTAGGCGTCATAACACAAGCTGGTTATCAAACAAATAGCTGAATTTAACTAAGTAGAACAAACCACGGAAATAAAACAAAGGTTTGGGTGATATATAAGGAAAAGACGATGTACACACGTTTCACAGCACGGGGTCCGTCATGCTGACTTTATAGTGACAAACAAGGTGAACACAGACCACGGATTAGTGAATAAGGATATTTACGCCTGCGCGTAAAGTTGTTTAGGCACGTTGGTTAGAGGTTAGGATGCAAGTATTTATAAAAGTGTGTACTTACATACGTTTTTACTTATATTTTCACAAGATAACTGATTACTTGGTTTAATTAACTAGTCACCAGCACCTTTTTAATTTATATTAAATCATTTATGATAAATTGAGTACAACAAGCACAAGCTGATGTTGATCGATCGAACGCTCGAAATCTTTTTTCAGATTTTTTCAATAAATGTTCATCAAACAAAAAATTCTTTCAAATAAAAGTTGTAGATAATAACAAAATGAAGATGTATTGTTCACTTACTTTTTGTCATAGCACTCTTAGTTTTTGAGATATTTCAAAAGTTGTGTGTTTTATCTAGTTATTGGTGTGTGACAGTGTATGTGTCGATACAATTGAAAAATGTTTCAAATAAAAGTTGTAGGAAATGAAAGACTAAAATTTTTTTATAGATTCACTTTTTGTCATAGCACTCTTAGTTTTTGATATATTTAATAAATAGTGTTTTTTATCTAGTCATTGATTTGTGTCAGTGTATGTGTTGATCCAATTGAAAAAAATTTCAAATAAAAGTTGTAGGTAATAAAATATTAAAGATTTTTTGTATCTTTACTTTTTGTCATAGCACTTTTAGTTTTTGAGATAATTAATAAATAATGTTCTTTTATCTAGTCATTGGTTTGTCTCAGTGTATGTGTTGATACAATTGAAAAATGTTTCAAATAAAAGTTGTAGTTATCAAAAAGTTGAAGACATTTTGAAAATAATAATGCTACAAATATTTTAAAAGTGATTTAATACGCAATTTATGGGGGAAAGTATTATGATGGACACATCACCATTTTTTTATTCTAACGCCCCTTTTTTAAAAAATAAATGTTTAAATTAACAATTATTTTGGAAATTCACGAATTAAATAATTTAATAGAAATCTGGAAAGAAATCACGATTTTTAAAAAATAAAGAAAATTTTAAAATTTCATGGAAATCTAGAAATGTTATGAAAGGTATCAACATTTCGGAAGATGACGAATTGAAGAATTTATGACATTTCCTTAATGAAAAAAAAATCACGACTTTTTTAAAATTAACGAAAATCTTGAAATTTCATGAAAATCTAGAAAATGCATGAAAAGAATCAACATTTTTAGAGTTACCGTTTTTTCGAAAAATAAATGTTCAAATTAACAATTGATTTGGAAATGCACGAAGTAAAGAATTCACGATTTGCCTTTAATTAATGAAAATCTTGAAAAAAATCACAACTTTTTAAAATTTACAAAAATCTTAAAATTTCATGGAAATCTAGAAAATTCATGAATAGTACAACATTTTTAGAAATTACGTTTTTTTTCGAAATATAAATATTCAAATTGAAAATAATTTTGAAAATTCACGAATTAAAAAATGTATGTCATTCCTTAAATTAATAAAAAACTTAAAAAATCGCGACTTTAACGAAAATTATTAACGAAAATCTTAAAATTAGATGGAAATCTAGAAAATTCATGAAAAATATCAAAACTTTTAGAATTATAGTTTTTTCGAAAAATAAATGTTCAAATTAACAATTATTTTAAAAATTTACGAAATAAAAATCTTGAAAGAAATCAGGACTTTTTAAAATTTACAAAAATCTTAAAATTTCATGGAAATCTAGAAATATCATGAAAAGTGTCAACATTTTTAGAATTTACTTTTTTTTCGAAAAATAAATGTTTAAATTGAAAATAATTTTTAAAATTCACGAATTAAAGAATTTATGACAGTCATTAAATTAATAAAAAGCGAAAATCTTAAAATTAGATGGAAATCTAGAAAATTTATGAAAAGTATCAAAACTTTTAGAAATAAAGGTTTTTTGAAAAATAAATGTTCAAATTAACAATTATTTTAAAAATTTACGAAATAAAAAATTTATGAAATTCCTTTCATTAATGGAAATCTTAAAAAAAATCACGACTCTTAAAAATTACCAAAAATTTTAAAATTTTATGAAAATCTAGAAAATTTATAAAAAGTATCAAAATGTTTAGAAATAACGTTCTTTTGAAAAATAAATGTTCAAATTAACATTTATTTTTGAAATTCACAAATTAAAGAATTTAGAACATTCCTTTAATTTACAAAAATCTTGAAAGAAAAATCACGACTTTAAAAATCAACGAAAATCTTAAAATTTAATTGAAATCTAGAAAATTCATGAAAAGTATCAAGATTTTTTTAAAAATAAATGCTCAAATTAACAACTATTTCACGAATTAAATAATTTATGACATTCCTTTAATTAATGATAATCTTGGTAAAAATCTCGACTTTTAAAATTAACGAAAATCTTAAAATTCCATTGAATCTAGAAAAATTATGAAAAGTATCAACATTTTTAGAAGTAACGTTTAACACAGAGAATTCACGAAAACCGTCAACATTGTGAAAAATACGATAATCTAAATTGAACAAAATTCTCAAAATATTGGAAATCTCATAAAAATTTTAAATTTTATAAATCGAGAAAAATATTAAAAGTTTAATGAAAACTAAGGAATGTCACGAAAACTGCAAAGACGTAAAAATTTGATTTTTTCTTGAGATCAGTGTTTTATACGCGTTGCGCATGAAGTAAAATTTCGAGTTGAGAAAAGCCCGAATTTGGATTTGGACGCTGCGCGTCCAAATCCAAATTCTTCAGGCTTTTCTCAACTCGAAATTTTACTTCATGCTTAGTCTGGGAGTGGGAGTGTCTTCCACTCCCAGACTAAGCATGAAGAAAAATTTCGAGTTGAGAAAAGCCCCAAGAATTTGGATTTGGACGCGCGTTAGATTTTTGAAAATTTTGATCGTTAGTAATTCTATTTATCGTCAGTTAAATTTTAAGTAATTTTTTTTTTATTATGTTAATTTATTTATATTTTAAACACTATTTTTATCCCTTGACTTTTAAGACATTAATTTTACTACTTTTGACTGCTCTCTTTTAAATCGTTTGTATCGTCTGTGATTTTATTTTAATGTTTATTTATTTATTATTTTAAAACTGTATTTGTATCATTTATGTGTTTCTTTTGTTTGAGGTTGGTGATCTTGTAATGTAATGTTAATGGGGGAACTGATAATTAAAACATCTTATCTCCACGATGTACATTTATTAACTGCCAAATAAAATATGCCTGTCCCGTGTAAAAAATAGAACGTTCACAAAAAACAGTAAAATAAATGTTTCCTTTCATTCTCATTGAATACATATAAAATATAAATCAATACATATGACAATCTTACACTTCTTCTCACATCTGACATCTGATTTTTATTTTTTTAAATTTTTTGTCACATAGGAATAGATATTATTATTCATATTTACGATTATTATATATATTGTTACTACTATTATTATATTATATGTATTATTGACGTGTGTAAAACAATTGTTAAAGCACTAAAAAAAAAAGTTTTAGTTAATTATTAAAGTTTTCACAATTATTGATGAATTTCCAATACTTTAGGTAATTTTTTAAGCTTTTCGTAAATTTCTAAGATTTCCTCTAGCTTTTAAAATCCTGTCAGTTTTCCTGAATTTCGGAAAATGTCGATACTTTTCATACGTTTTTATGCCAAGAAATATTGAAATTCGCAAACATTTCGTAAAATTTCGAAAAGTGATAAAATTATTTATTGAGAATTCTTAATATTCTTGAATTTCAGAATAAATCAGTGTTTTTTATTTATTTATTTATTTATCAACGGAAATCTCCTTTATACATCAATACACAATTAAAAATAGTGATATAAGATAAACATAATATTACTTTGAAAAACATATAAATAGAGTGAGAAATATAATACAACAAACAAAAATATACTAATTAACAATATCCAGATTAATAAACTGTAAATTCTATCATAAACATTACAAAAATATAGTTTTTGTTAAAAAAATGGCCATGAAGTTAAATATGAAGGTTTGCTACTTTTGAAAAAAATACAAATTTTAGTAAATTAGCTCGATATTCTATCAAAAACATTACAAAAATGATGTTTTTGTTAAAAAAATGGACATTAAGTTAAATATGAAGGTTTGCTACTTTTGAAAAAAAATACAATTTTTAGTAAATTAAGTCGATATTCTATCATATTTTATGGCGTGGCGCATGAAGTAAAATTTCGAGTTGAGAAAAGCCAGAATTTGGATTTGGACGCTGCGCGTCCAAATCCAAATTCTTGGGGCTTTTCTCAACTCGAAATTTTACTTCATGCTTAGTCTGGGAGTGGAAGACACTCGTTCGACAATTGTCAAAATCTTATTTTATTTGTTTCTGTTTCGTAGAAAAAAATATATTTTAAGGAAAGTTGAAAAATGATGAATATTAAGAAAACAAAATGAAATTTGTTAAAAACACAAAAACATAATGACTTTTTCTATTTAAAATTGAAATCATCAGTTTTTACAACAATCGATGAAAAGTCATAATAATTGTCAGCATGTTTACAACTTTTATTTGTTTATTTATTTATTCTCTCACGGGAAACCCCTTTTACAAAGAATATGTACAAAATAATAACAATAATATATAATTATGTTAGATTATCGTTAAATTTAAAAAAATTAAAGGCATTTAGTGAATATAAAAAATGGTAGTTAATTTTCAAATTCTCGATGTTTTTCATGAAATCTCAAGATTTTCGTCACTTGTGAAAATGTCGACTCTTTTCGTAAATGTCCAAGATTTACGAAAAGAATCGACATTTTCAAAAGTGACGAAAATCTTGAGATTTCATGAAAAACGTCGAGGATTTGAAAAGCAACGAACATTTTTTATATTCACTAAAAACTCATTTTTTTTTTAATTTAACGAAAATCTAAGATAATTAATAAAAGTTGTAAACATGCGGACAATTATTAAACATCTTGAGATTGCATGAAAAAGGCCACGAATTTGAAAATTACCGAACATTTTGGGGCCTCGGTGGCCGAGTGGCCCACAGACCAAGAGGTCGCGGGTTCGAATCCCGTCCGGTGGAATAATTTATGAATACTAAATTATTCTATCCGGGTCCATGGATGTAGCGTGAATGAGTTTGTGTTGTTTCAGGAGTAAATGGTTATTTAACGAAATTAGAATTGGTTAAAATACATTAAAATGTTAAATATATAATTAGATTGATGGCTAATAGTCTAGCTACCAAGGCCAATAATAATAAAAAAAATGCATTAGTCATTTAGCAGTTATAGACAATTTTTATATTTTTAAGAACGTTTAATACACACATTTAAAAATTATTAGAATACATTAAAACTTACAAAACCCTAATAATAACAATAATATAACGTAATGCATGGTACCTACCCCCCTCAAGGTTTCAGTCATGAATTACTTTTAGAAGAGTTTGAGGCAGTTACTTTGGTCGAACGTAGGAATATTCACGGTCAAATCTTCTTGTTTAAGTTACTACATAATTCGGTTGATTGTTCGGAACTTTTGCAAAGGATACATTTTTATGTACCTAGACTCTCGACACGTCATTGTACCAGCTTTTATGTTCAAAAAGCTCAAACTAATGTCTTGGAACTGTCCCCAGTGCGTCGCATTTGTGTGTATCACAACATATTTGCCACTCATTGTGATATTTTTCACTTGGACTTACGTGAATTCAAGAACATAATTTCTGGTACTTGATATTAATAACAACAAACGGCTGCATTGACTTACTATTGTTATTTCTTAGTTATTTTGCCATTATTTTATTATTATAATTTCTAAATATTTAATATATTTTGTTTAAATAGAATCACGTGATCTTTATCTTTATTTTTGTAATTTTATTTTGTTTTGTTTATATATATTATTTTAAGAATTTTTACTTTTGTAATATTACTCTGTAATTGGGATGTCCTGTTGGGTAATAAATATTATTATTATTATTATTATTAATTATAGTTAACATTAATTAAACATTTCAAATGGTTTCCGAAGAGAAGCATCCCATGCATCTAGAGGAGATATTTCTCTAATTGATCACAACTTGGGTAAGTCTTATTAATCAAGTTTGCCATTGGTTCAACGTTAACCAAAGTGCCCCATAAACCATCAGCATATCATTCTGCTTTCGTGTATTGGACCATAATATTTAATATTTTTTGACAATAATGTCAATACTTGACATGATAGACTTGATTAATAAGAATTACGCAAGTTATGTATCAATTAGATAACGATTTATTTTAGTTGTACGTAAAGCTTCTGTTTGAAAATGATTTTAAATGTGTTTTTCAATCGGTAAAAAGTTAGAGCGTCTTTTACGGTTTTTTTTTTCAATAATTAAAAAAATAAGAATATTAAAGTTACATTTTACCTTTATTTGGGTTGTTTCTATGAATCCAATACATTTGGATGGCTTATATGTTTGTTGGTGTTATGTTTTATATTATCGAATTTTTAGAATTACTTTTTAGAAGATTATCAGAAATATTAACAAAAAAATCATTAAATTCATTGCATGTTATTTCGCATTCGAGTTGGGATCTATTTATTTATTTTTTTTTTGGGTTTGGCTTTTGCCTGGCCTTAGTAACGTAGACTATTGGCCAACATCAATTTTTTATTTTATTTATTCCATTTAAGTATTTAATTCTTTACACGCTTATGCAACTAATTATGGACGACACAGCACATTCACTCACATCCATGGCTCCAGAGGGTGCCAATTTCCCCATAAGAAACTGGCACCCCCCGGTGGGATTCGAACCCACGACCCTCTGGCCCAAGAGCAGGAGTTCTACTCACTGACCCACGAGGGTCCCCTGGGATTTATTTATCGGTCTATGAGCATTCAGGATTCTCCAAGCTGCCCGTTGTTTATTTTTTGCTGAATTTATAAAGTTGTTGTTTGTATTAATAATGATGCTTTGAGATATTGCATTAATATATTTCTTGAAACATTTTATCAAGGCAGTGGATATACAAGACTATTCGTTTGATATTAAACATGTAACAAATGAAATTCCCTTTTTTATTAAATGAAAATTGCACATATTAGTTTTAAATCAACTTATTTCACTATTTGTCAAATCACTATCCCTTTTTATCGAATGAAAATCCCGTTTTATTAAATATAAATAAATAAAGTGTAAACACGTTAAATGCAGAAAATGTTTCTTGTGCTTCATACGAGTTTTTCCACTGCCAGGTTAAGCATGAAGTAAAATTTCGAGTTTAGAAAAGCCTGAAAATTTGGTTTGGTCGCGAAGCGCGGAGCGGCCAAACCAAATTTTCAGGCTTTTCTAAACTCGAAATTTTAATTCATGCGCCACCCGTATAAAACACTGAAATATTGTAAAAAATGAAAAATATACTGCTAGATCAGTATTGAAAATAAACTGCCGAAATAAAAAGTCGAAAAGTGATGAAATGTTGAAAAATGTTGAAAAGTGATGAAATTACACGAAATGGTGAGATTACGAAAAGTAATCCTAGATCAGTATTAAAAATATACTGCTAAAATACAATATAAAAAAGTGACGAAATGTGGGTAAATGTTCAAAAGTGATTAAATGACATGAAGTAGTGACATTTTGCAAAGATTACAAAAAGTGATGAAATTATAAACTAAGAATTTCTAACTTTTCTTTAAACTTTTCAATAAATCAGTGTTTTTATACGCGTGGCGCATGAAGTAAAATTTCGAGTTGAGAAAAGCCCGAATTTGGATTTGGACGCTGCGCGTCCAAATCCAAATTCTTCGGGCTTTTCTCAACTCGAAATTTTACTTCATGCTTAGTCTGGGAGTGGACATCACTCGTTGCTTACAGTCACAATAGTCAAAATATCGTAATTGTCAAAATTCTGTCGACAGATTGATTGTATAGTCGAAGTACTCTAGACAAAATTATTCAATGTGAAAAAATCCTCATAATAAATGAATAGTCAATCAAGTGACTCATAGATGTGTTAAGTGCACTCAGATTCTGAATCACTTCTGTGAGCCAAGGCTATTTCGATGCCTTAACTCACAGCAGTGATTCAGAAGGGTAAGAAAGAAAAACTCCCTGTCTGTGTTGATTGTTATTTATATTTATTACAAATACAGGAACGTTGGAATTGTGTTTCTATTTTTTGTAGCTTGGAAGAAATAAATGTTTAAAATCTGTTCCTTTATTTTGAATAATCCTGTTTTTTTTTTTAAGTTCTACAAAACATAGAACTTTAATTAAAACACACTCAATAACAGATGATCGGGTTGTCATATGTAATTCGCCCCCATTTACACCCATTTTCACTTGGAGTCGCCAGCACTTCCCCGCAGCCCATAAAATATTTTACTGCGAAATGTTTTACGCGAGTTCGGCACGATGAATTTTAGTATTTCGGATGGCGGTAATAACGCAATAACGCTCTAAATAAACCATTTTCGGTTATAGTGCGCGCGCGTTGCGAACACTGAAAAATTAATGCGCGTCTGTTCAAAGCCAAACAATGCGCCGGGAAGCGGCATTAACATAACAATAAAATAACACCGTCGAAACGGCGCTTTAACGTTTTTCATTTTTTTAATTTTACGCGGGTCGGAAGATTTCCTAACCTCAATACTTTACACGCTGGTCTTGCTTCACACGGATAGCACAATTTCGATTGGATTTGACCTGGGCTTTCCAACGCGACACTTCCGAGCGCTCAAATCGCCCGATTAAAAAAATATCGCATTTAATCGATTTTGCAAAAAAAAAATAGATTTTCAAAATTTTGAGTCTATCGTGTTCAGAATTCCATTAGAAACACGACCTATCTATCGAGAATTCTTTCTATCAAGGAGAAGTATTTTTTTTTTCTTTGCACTTGAAATTTTATAAAAATATATACCGGGTGTCTAAATCTCGCATTTAATCGATGGTTTTTATTTTTTCTCCAAAATGTTTTCTTTAAACGCAGATCGCTAGGATTAAATTTAGCGGTGTTGGGACATGTTTTTTTTTTATTATTCTTGGCCGCCTTCACGGGCTGTCACATTTTCGGTCGAAAAATTGCGATAGAGGAATTTGGTTTTCACATTTCAATTTCGAATAATTATCCGCAACCGACAAGATAAAACAAGACGAAACAAAACAATTAAAATTAATTAATTTTTAAGTTTAACGTGTATATACAGGGTGGTCTAAAACCGTGATTTTTTGATTTTTTTTTTGACCGACTTAAAATGCTCCAAAACGATTTGTTTAAACGTACGGTGGTATGGTTTGACCTCGCGGTACTCAGCAAATTATTTTCGAGCCAACAAATGACCGCCTTCCCGGTGTTTCAGCAAATTTTCGGTCCAAAAATTGCGCTAGAGAAAATTTGTTTTCGCGGGGATAAAGGAGCAACTACCCTCTCTATGTGCGAGCGAAGCGGGCACCCTAGCGAACGAAGCGAGCAAGGCAAGCGAGCGAAGCGAGCGGCTGGAGCGAAGCGACCATTTCTTCCTACCTTTTCACGGACCTTTACATCCATCCGCTCCATAACCACTACAAAACAACGATTTACCTTGCAGTCACCACCATTCGGCTCATGCACCAACGCCTCTCCCCCTCTCTTTCCCCTTGCTACTATTATACATATATTTTTCTTCAACATCATTTATTTTTTTTAATTATGCAATTCTCTTTACATTTCCTTGATTCGGCCCTCGGCTCCCCGGTTTGTAAACCGGGCTAAATGCTAGACACTGGGGCCTACAATCTGTGCAGCCCCTATCCCTCCACCTCTTCGTCCCGCCTAAATATGATTTTTTTTATTTTCATCGATTGCGTTAGTTGATTTTCAAAAAATTTACAGCGCCTTTTCGGGTCTACGTACCGAGTTGAAATTTCGCACAGAGATACTCCCGTATGAGACTTACGATCTGTGAAAATTTCGTTTCGGCTGTTCTTCGTCGAATCGAGTTATGATTTTTTTTCGTCATTTAATTACTCATCAGAGCGAATCGCCGCAAAATTCCGAATTTCGGTGTTCCCTCTCTCTCATACTAACTAAACCGCTATATAGGACGAATCACTTCCACTCATTGAAATTTTCGATCAAAGGGATCCCCCTTGGATTTTTTGCGGAAAAAAAATGTTTCAACCAACGCCACCAAAAAAATCCTCATTGTCTTCGAGTACGAGCGTGCTAATTTTCTTTTTCTTTGCCTGCGAAAAGTATTTTTTTTTTTCAATTTCAAAGTTTAGCGGCACCGCGCGAGTCGTGAATGTAAATAAACCGTGCGTTCAGCTACCACTCCCCAGACATTATGGGGCATCAAGAAGAGTTCTTTGTGTGTAATCGTCGACGCCCGACACGTTCGCGAAGCTCTGAGACGTTTAATAAAACAGTTGAGTTTTCGACGAAAGTTGAAAAGTTTTCCACTTTCGTGCGGGATGTCGACCGGAAGCCGTGTTGCGGCTCATTGCGCCACAACCGAATCGTCGGAGCGTCGATAGAGCGGCAAGAGAGGAAAGAGGATACATTAGGTTGTGCATTAAAGAAAACCCGGAGGAAATCCGTGCAGAATTCGATTTTTGGTGAGTTTTTGAAAAATCAAACATGAAAATCTAACCCCAATTTCGAACTTTGTACGTTGGTGTCGGTCACCGCAGGCCGAATGGGGCCTTCGAATGATTCGATTCCGACGTACAAAGACACGCCCAACACGAATATAACACTCGCGGCGCTCAAAAACGCCGATTAAGAAAGTTTCGAGAATGCACTTTTCCATTTTGACGTTTTGTCATCGATTTGACGTCTTGCTAAAAATTGTCGATTTTCATGGAAAATAATCTTCGGTAAGTAAGTTTATGTTGGCGCAGTCGTGAAAATCACGAAAAATTACAATTTTTTTTTTTACTTTCGTCATAATAATAGTAGACCGATGGGAGTTAGACTACAATGGGCAATAGGAATCTGCATAAATACTGAAAATTTCATCGATCCAGCTCTATTAGGACGGGAATTGGTATTTTTTTCTGCGCTTCAAAACCGCTTTTCAGGCTAAAACGGCGAATTAAAAATACAATTTTTATTTTTTAGCTCCGCTATTAATTATAGTACAACAATGGCAATTAGATCAATAAATAGGTAATACTAATCTCTATAAATGCTCAAAATTTCATTCACCTACCTCAATTCAGATCAGAAATAGAATTTTTTTTTGCTTTTTAAATTATTTAAAAAAATCAATTTTTATTTTTTTTGATATAGTATTTAAAATAGTGAAACAACTGCAATTGTACTAATAAATAGGAAATACAAATATGTATAAATGCTGAAAATTTCATTCATCCAGCTCAAATTGGATAGGAGATAGATTTTTTTTATTTTTCATATTAATTAAATTAATACATTTTATTTTTTTGTTTCAGTATTTGATACAGTACAATAATAGGACAATTCCTATTAGTAGATAGGAAATATAAATGTGTATAAATGCTGAAAATTTCAATTATCTAGCTCAAGTAGGACCGGAGCAATAAATATTTTTTATTTTTAGCAATTCTGCAAAATTATTAGGCGCTGGCTATCAAAAGCCATGAGTGGGAAAAGGACAGACTTATGCGGGTTTCAATGTTAAATTTCGAATCAAGGGATTTTTTTGAAAAAAAAAACAACTTTTGTTAAAGGTATCAAAAAATTCCTTATTTTTTTCTATGACGTATTTGAAGCAAGTGTTTTTTTCTTTTTGAACTGGAAGTATTTTCTTTTTATTAAATTAAATTTTAAAATAATTAAATTTTAATCGAAATAAATACAATTAGCAAGTGTAATTTATGCGTAAGCACGGATTTGCTTGACCAGTTCTTAGAAAAATGTGCACCCTTGCACGCCTAGGGACGAACGGGATAGTTCCTGTTGTTTCTACCTGTCCCTGCAACGATGCCAAATCTCCACCCTGGAGGAAACGAAGACGTTTTCGCCCCCCACTATTAAATACTCCCTCTACTTTTGTATATTTTCTTGTATATATTTTTCTTGTAAAAATTCATTATGTTTTTAGACCTGTAAGCGTTAGGTTGATTTTGAATACACGAGTTGTTTAGAAGTTATTATTTTATTCGGTGACATTCATTTATTCCGGTCGTTACAAACAGTTACCTTACAAGTAACATAAGTCGCGAAAGCTACAAAATTTACACTATTATTGTATTTTCAATGCATTAAACATTTTTTAGTTTTGATTTGAACAATCCCTCACACTTTCTGCGGGCTTTAGCTTGGTACCCGCAGGTAGTTTCAGCGGAGTGGTGATGAATGAGCTTTAGCTTGGTACCCGCAGGTAGTTCCAGCGGAGCGTAGTACTAGATACATTCTAGCCAACAAATGGCCGCCTTCCCGGTGTTTCAGCAAATTTTCGGTCCAAAAATTGCGCTAGAGAAAATTTGTTTTCGCGGGGATAAAGGAACAACTACCCTCTCTCTCTATGTGCGAGCGAAGCAAGCACCCTAGCGAGCAAGGCAAGCGAGCGAAGCGAGCGGCTGGAGCGAAGCGACCATCTCTTTTAACCTTTTCACGGACGTTTACATCCATCCACTCCATAACCACTACAAAACAACGATTTACCTTGCAGTCACCACCATTCGGCTCATGCACCAACGCCTCTCCCCCTCCCTTTCCCCTTGCTACTATTATACATATATTTTTCTTCAACATCATTTTTTTTTAATTATGCAATTCTCTTTACATTTCTACATTTCCTTGATTCGGCCCTCGGCTCCCTGGTTTGTAAACCGGGCTAAATGCTAGTTATTAAAATAAAATAAGAGTTTCATTTCTACAACTATATGGCAGAAGTAGTAGTTAGCAGAAGTGATAAGATCATTAAATAAAAATAATCTCCCAGAGATTGTATAAAACCATAAAAAAAATGAATTACAGAAAAATAAAAACACAGTTAATGAAAACGTGAAATGTACTAAATGAATTAATAACGATAAATAGTGTAAATGCAGTGGGTCACCACAATTCATTGATGCCATACTTTTCATTTATAATTAAATTTAGTTGTCAAAAGTTTGTTTCACCAATGTAAAATAATTATAATTATTAAATTTTGTTCCTGTATAAACTATTAATAAATGTTGTTGTTATTGTTCATTGTTAATTATTTTATTTTATAAACCTACCTTTATTCATGCAACCCTATTAAGAAAGTTACATTCCATGAAATTGAGCTATTAAATCGTAATCTTTCATATTTTATGAACACATATCAATATGTTCTTATTAATAAATTTTGGCACAACAGAGTTACCTGAATTTCTAAGAGATATTTTAAATGTTATAACAGACATGCAATTATCTTATTAAAAATACCAAAAGCATTATAATTCAATATTGTGTAATTGTACCTGTCGATCATTTCCGTTTTGTTCCTCTTCTGCAGTTTTCCCTTTCAAAGTTTTTGTTATAGTGTAAGGTTATGAAATATATATTTGATTTAAGTTAATCAAAAGTTTATTTATACTCAAATATTATTAATAACTTGTTGAACACTTACATAACACTACAATACACCCGCATTCATCTTACAAGAAGAATTAATTTCGTAGTGACTATAAATGTTCTTTCCGTGTATTTATTTGCAAATTGTGTTTAAACACTCGCCTGATTTTAGCCGTTTGCACAATACGCTTGCGACCCATTCTGTTGGCCCTCACACTGTTGGCCCTACAAAAAAAACCACACGTGTAAAAAAAATTCTATAATAAAATAATAAAAGTTGTGAAAACAACTCAGAAATACTATTAAGATGGCAATTTCGTAATAAGTATGCTGTAAAAACAGCAGTTTGAAAAGCAAAGATTAGAAAAAGTGCAAATTATCTAAATAGCCACGATAACAGATCATAAAAATCTGCTAGCAGTCTCTTAGAATCGTTAAGATAACGACTTTTTCAAAGAAATCCCGCGATTTGTTGTCACGTAAGATCGCCATATATTAAAGACACCCTGAACTGAAAAATACCCCATTTCCGCTATACAACCTCTAGGTGGCGTGACGGTATACGGAAAATTACAAAACGAGTGAAAATTTTTATTTGAGCCTTCCCAGGCCATTTCGTCAAAATCTAACTTTACAGAAATGTTCAGGGGGAAAAAATAGGTCCGGTGTGCATCGGTTTTGCAAATCCGTGAGAATTTCTGAAGATTATTTCGTGATTAAAAATTATTGCAATTTTTTTTTTTTTTTTTTTCAGAAAAACGACAATAGCTAGAATCAAACGATGCACACATGTCCTAAAATGGGGTCAAGATTATGTATGAATTTTTTCGTAACTCTAGCTTTTCTGGGAAGGCTGGAATAAAATATGACGATTTTCGTACATCAAAAAAGACCCTTAAGGGTTTTTTCTTATTGTAACTACGAATCCCCCCCGAAATATTCAAATCATAACATTTTTAAAAATTTCAAAATCTTCGCTGTAATTTTCCAAAATGGAATTTTTGAAAATTTCAGGGAGTGAGTTTAAGCCCCCTATCTCTTCCCTTGACTACGGCCTTGTTGGTACTGGAGAAACTTCGGCAGCAGATTACCGCGGCGTTCCTTTATGCGACTGGCCGCCAGGAGCCAACATTTTACACATCTAAAGTAACCATGTGCTTAACTGAAGACTGTACTACATGTGTGATGAGTATTTTAGTGTAAAAGAAACTCACAATACATAGTTTTCGTTCTTTAAAGTGTATACATTTTTTCTGACGGACTTTGTATGTATAGTACTTGTAACATTTACTGTAATTTCCTATAGCTAACTTTTCGAAATTTTCTACGATAACATTTATTTATAGATGTAAACGTAAAATAAAGGTTTTTATTTAGGTAACCATTCTTGTTTTTTTTATTCCTTGAGAATTGAAGCATGGGCTTATATGCTGGAGAAAACAAATTGTAGTTATGGATATAATAACCACAATTGCATTTCCTATTTAGACGTATTCCATAAGCAATAAAATAGAATGCATTATTCATCGAGTGTTACATTGCAAGTGCTGATTACTTTAATCAGTCAGTGATTCAACTTCTTAAAAAAGTAATTTTATTCACAAATTGTTTATACATTTGCATTACGTTAAAAGAGACATGCTTGAGATATCTTACAAATTTAAAACATTTTCTCAACTGTTGATTTAATTGTAGTTAACTTCTCAGCCACGATTAAGTTCCTGCAGTGCAGGCGGGCAAAAGCCTGAATAACACACTCTTCTGTCACCATTTCTGCCTACTAAAATACTAATAACATTTGCTAGTATTGCTACTTTTGATTTCTAGTGCAAGTAAAAGTGATGGTTCTCACTGATCAGGGGGTCTATTCACAGCATTGATGCAATTTGTGATCGGTGAGAAGTCACACTGAAACGTCGTTTTAGAAAGAATTTACTAAATCGTATAGAGTAATTTCAGTGCAATTTCTCACTGATGACAAATTGCGTGGGTGATGTGAATATCCCCCAAGTATTTTTGCAAATAAAAACAAATATTACATACCCTCCTTATCCATTTGCATCTCAGTTATGTGATTATTATAGCAAAACCCAGTACTAATAAGTAGAGTCAAACATGAATCCTAAAATATCGAAATCACATTACAATCACATATTATTTTATTTTTCACTTTCACTTAACAAATTCCATGTCTACCATCGCCACCAGGGGCGCATTTTCCTTTAGACTCGATTTCGTCAAGGTCAAAAAGTGAAAAAGACCCTTAATATTGCATCATATTCAAGGCCGTACGAAAGAAATTTGGGGGGGGGGGGGTTAATGGTAAAAATGTTTTGGACCTAACGAGGAAACTTTTACATAGTAAAATTCAACATTTTGAAAATTTCGGGGGCGGTTTGAAAAAAAAACGACTACCAAAAATGGAGCCAAAATGCTGCATTCGTAATCTTTGGTAATAAATTAAACAAATTTCAAACCATTTTTCAATTACATTTTTTAACTAAAGTGTTGTTGGAAATTTTTGGCAACAAATTTTCCCGAAAAAGGTCCTCCTCGCTTTCATCTTTTTCCGGAAAAATTGGCGCCAAAAATCACATTTTTGTAGAAACTGTTATTTGAAAAGTATGACCTATAGGTCGTCATTTTGGCTCAATTTTTGGTCGCTACTTTGTGCTCGCCATTCTGGCCGTTGCATGTTTTTATGTGTGAATGGGGATTAGGTTAATTCATTGTTAAAGTTTTCTTTGTAAGTTTTGGTGGTTCTGAAAAGGACTGTTTATTTTTATTTTGCATTTGAAGATGGCTTCTTGAAATGATGGTCAAGAAGTGGCTTCGAATTTTGAAGACGACTTCAATGTTGAATTAAACGATTATCAAGGAATCTGAAACTGAGAAAAATAAGTTTTTCTTTTGTAATTTTGTCAATCTCGGCTGTTAACTCGGAGGGTGAGTAACAACTTCAACCGTCAAAAGTATCGCCAAACGTGAAAAATACAAAAATGCGTTAAAATATTATATCTGTCAAAAATTTGCAATGTTGTCAATGTGGGCTATTTGTGTTTCAGTAAACGTCAACTGTCAAAAGTGACGTAAAACGTGAAAATGAATTAAAATATTAGATCCGTCAAAACGCGTTCTCAACGAATTTTCAATATTTATTCGCTCTGCCTTTGTAACCAAATATTTGGAAATTTTAGTTCGCATCGCGTTCACGTCGATTCGCAAACTTGACAACACTACCCACGACCCAGCGTTATTAATAAGTTCACAAAATTAATCCAATATTTTCTTATATTCAGAAAAGTGTTGCTTTAATCAGATAAAAACTATTCATTTAAACACGGGAAATATGAAATATTTCCCTTGGTTGGCTATACATCCCTTTCGCTGTCGGGATGTAACTAACCAGCATCGAGAAAGAATCTCTTCATTTTTCCCTAGATGTAATAATAATTATATAAACTCTTCTTCGACATTACACTGAAAAAATAAATGACAACTTTAATCACGTTATGTGTTTATGTTCATATACGAGCCTGCCAAGTAACATGTTTCTGTCAAACATTCTAACTTGTTTAAATGTTTAATTAAACCATGTTACGTATTTATATCAAACATTCGAACTTGTTCCAATGTTCAACATATACACGTTACTTGACAGGCTTGTATATTTTTTAATATATTGAATTAATGTTTGCAGTTTTGAAAAAATTAGATTATAATTGGATTATATACCAATAATTTTATGGAATTTAACATAAGATATACTTACCTACTCAAGAGTGATATATTTATCCAGTAACTAACAGGAAACAATTGAATTTGGGTGCAAAGAAAGAAAAACACACAGATTTAGTTTGTTTTTGTTTTATTACAAATGATCAGTAGCCTAACTAACATAAAGTGCCCATCCCCTATGAAAGTATTTACGTTAAGCAACATTGCTCTTTACAACACTACTATATGCTAAGCTGTCAGCCTAACAATTAAATATTTATGTACACAGCGTGTAAACGAACTACTGTACAGGCTCTCTACCATATAAGGGGCAGCGTTTAAATAAACAATACCTGCATTTGAAATTACCATACCTTTAGTAGATAGCTCACAAATAATTATTAAAAATAATTAATAATAATAGGCCACATGTTTGTGGTATCTGGTATACGCACACATTGCGTATTTTAAGAGAGATTCCACATGGACTGGTAGTTTTTAAACGATTTGGATATCGAATTACACCATCCAGAGAAAAGTGGGTCAGATTGTGAAGAATTATGTCTATGTTATCGTTTTCATAAGTACCCATTGATGACTAAATTCCGAATATTTTCTAAACGTGTTAATGAAATTCAATATTTCCTTCTTAGGTTCACACTTCACTTTATCTCCACTCTTATTGAAATGTTTAGATAAGAGCGGCGAGGGTGGATGATTTTTAAACATAAAAATAGTTTGCTGTTTAGTCTATGGTGAAACTTATTCTATGAAACATCAACATTTTGTAACATGGCGCGATACGTTTATTCAAACATTGAATTGGCAGACATGTTTCTTATTTACGGTGAAACTCGGTGTAATTCCGCGGAAGCTGTAAGAATTTATCAAGAGCGATTTCCTGAACGACACTTACTACCGCCAAACCGATTTAGAAATTTATTTATACAAAGAGCACGCGACACTGGAAGTTTGCAGCCCGTCGCCGTCGCCGGAGACGCCGGAGGTGGTGACCGTCCAATGCGATATTTGCGAGCGGAAGATGAAATTTTAAATCTGTAGGAAGCGGATCCTGGTTTAAGTACCCGTATTATCGCCGCTCAGCTAAATGTATCGCACACATTTGTCAGCAGTGTTATACGAGACAATAATTTTTATCCGTATCACTACCAGCGTGTACAACATCTTCAACCCCATGATATTCCCAAAAGAATTGCATTTTGTCAATGGATTTTGGCACAAAATGTTCAAAATCCTAACTTTACCAAAGACATTTTAGTGACCGACGAATCGTGCCTTACGCGTAATGGAAGTTTTAATTTCCATAATATGCATGTTTATGCAATAGAAAATCCTCGTGTTACGCGTAGAACTCATTTCCAGCATCGCTTCTCCCTTAATATCTGGGCAGGTATTTTAAATGATCAATTAATTGGGCCATTTATGTTCCCATTTAATTTGAATGGAGAACGATATTTACGATTTTTGCAAGATGACCTTTTAGATCTTCTAGAAAATGTACCCTTAGCGTTCTTAGAAGAATGTGGTATTTGCAAGATGGTGCGCCAGCTCACTATGAAAGGCGCGTTAGAAGATATTTGGATGATGAGTTTCCAGGACGTTGGGTTGATCGTGGAGGCCCTGTACCATGGCCTCCAAGAAGTCCGGATTTAAACCCTTTTTTCTTTGGGGATACCTCAAAAGTGAAGTCTACACTACGGAAATTGACAATGCTGAAATGCTGATACAACGAGTAAACGCCGCGGCTAATACCATTCGTGAAAAACCTCGTGAAATGTTTGCTACTGTTCGTGCAAATTGGATACGTAGAGCCCAAATGTGCATTGAGTGCGGCGGACGTCAATTTGAACACTTATTGTGATTTTTTTTATACGTGACCCAGTTTCATTTAGTAATTCTAGACAGTGTGTGTTTGTGTAGTGCGTGCTAAGTGATTTATACGTCTCGCAGTAGTAACAGTAAATAAACAATACCACAAATGAGTGACCTAGTTTCATCTAGTCATTCGAGACAGCGTGCGTGTTTAGTGCGTGCGAAGTGATTTATGCGCCTCGCAGTAGTAAAAGTAAATAAAAAAATACAACAACTTACGCATCCACGAAAAATATCATGAACACAGGTAACCAGAAGTTCTCAAAAAGTAAAAAATGCATGAAAAATTATGAAAAATCCAATATTTTTTTCCGATTTTATTTTTGCTGCAATTGGTGTCAAAATATTTTTTTTTTATTGATGCATCATATGTCTTATTTCAAATACTTCGCAGCGTGTTTAAATTCAATATTAAAACACGCGCGTGTTTTAAAGTTGCTAAGGACAACAACGTCAATTCAAACTTAAAGTCAAACATAAATGTCACTATCTATTAAACTTTAATAACTCGTTCATTTTATTTATAATAAATATTGAATATACAATCTGTATTATTTGAAAAATATTGAATATACAATCTGTATTATTTGAAAAATTAATATTTCCGTGCTTTAACTCGGAATCAACATTGCTCACATGAACATTGGTAACTGATTTACTTCCAGATGTGCATGCATTCGTATTTCCGCTAATAGCATTTGATATAATATTGGAAACACTGTTTTTATTGTTGATGGACTCTTCGACATATCCAGTAGCCACCGATGCCGATTTCCAACCAACTTGCCGCTGTATTTGATCTATAGTCATCCCACCGTTGGCCATAATAGTTGCAGAAGTACGCCAGAACGCATGTCCTGTGTACTTCTTTGGTTCGTCTAAGTTAAGGAAAAGTGCAATTTGAAATGGGCATAAACCAAAATGAATTAATACCCACTACTTGTTTAGTACACTTTCCCTTATCAAAGCGTAAGAAAACACGGTCAGTACTCACATTTTGAGGACGCAACAACAAATATTTCTTAATAAACCCAACGTAGGGTATACCATTACTGTCAGCGACAGTAAAACGCCGAGCCTTTTCTGTCTTAGACGGACGTATGAGAATAAGTAAGGTATTACCCTCTTCCTTAATGTCGGATAAACGCATATCGCACAATTCGCATCTGCGACAAGAACCAAAGATTCCAAAAATGGCAACAACTTTCAAAAACAAATACGTTATATCTGAAGAATCTTCAAAAAACTTTCTTAAATCTTCCTCTCTAAAGGCATAGGACTTTTTTGCATTACAATTCTTACTAATCGCCTTCATAAATGCTTGCACTTTTCCAAATGATTTGATATCCACTCCCTGTTGTAATCGTAACATACATTGTAATTTGGAATGTATGGCCCACATTGTGGACGACTTGTACTTCTCTGACAATTCCTGTAAGTACGCAAGCATAACTTGTTCTGTTACACTGGCAACTTGGCATTCTTCCATCCATTTAATCAAACGGTTGTACTCTTTTTTGTAGGCTACTTCCGACTTTTGCGGAATCAACCGATTCTCAGCTTTAGCGCTCAAGCTATCAATCTTTGATTACATTTTCAAAGGGTAATGACAAACTGATGAGAAATTGATAATTTGTTTATTTCACACCTTGACAACCAAAGGTACATTGATTCCGTCATCTTAAACATGCTCGAAATTTCAAAATTTCGGGCTAATTTATGGTCTTTAAATGCATCAATAAAAAAAAAATAGCGTAAAGTATGCGTGGATATCTGGTCTTTAAAGCACTTACTCTATTGCAAGCACTCCGGCTGGCGTGCGTTGGAAAATCGTGCGTGCTTTAAAGACCTAAATATCCACTTATACTTTAATATACTAGTGTATACGCCCTTAAGAGGATGTACATTAGTTCGATTACACGCTGTACAATACGTTACTACTACATCATATTGTTTTTATTTTTTATTTGGATTCCATTCCGCTCTTAACTCATGTTATATCAGCAAATCGTTTTCGTGTGGGTTTATTACGTGTGTAAAGTGTGTGTGTCTATCTGTCCAACTCTCTTGCATCATCGTCTAAATCATCATATCAAAAAGAAAAACAAAAACATAACAGTTCGCATATACCGGGTGTGACACTTAAGACGCCTCGGACCATAGCTCCTTTACGATAAAAGCTATCGAAAAAAATCTAAGAGCAAAGTGGTGCATAATTACCGTCGCTATGTTTCAAAAATATTTCTAATCAGTGGCGTGCCGTACTCCAGTGGCGTACCAAACTTATGTTTTTTTAAATGGAATGCCCTATTTTTTATTGCAGATTTGGAAAGTGCTCGCAGAGTACTTATTTTTTTATCTAACATGTTATACCCTTCACTTTAGCGGTATCGCTGTTATAACCCCTTCTTTCAAAATTGCGCCCCATTTTTGAGATTGTTTTGTAGAGAAACTAATTGACGCCGGCGCCTAAATTTTGAATTGAGGTACAGGTTAAGACCTCGTATACCTTCACATATTTTTTTTTTTTTCGGGTAATTTATGGAAAAAAAAAATAATTTTTGATTGAACTTCGCATGTTGTCATTTATTTCGAAAATTTTAAATGGCACCCCCCTAAAAAAAATACGGCGTTGTACAGCAAAAACTCTAAATTTTTCATTGGTACAAAAAAAATTACACATTGCATAACAAAATTTTGGAGAAAAAAGGAATTTCATCGCAAATGCCGGGAAACGTTTTCCGTTCCCAAGAGTGCCATGAAAAAACAAAAGATTGGTAATTGTCAAAGTAAATTATTAGACGCCAGTAGCAGCCATAAGTCATTTTTGATAAACGTTCTAAAAATGTTCCGAACTTAAGAGGACATGGTTGACATGATATTTATTCTTGGAGAATGTAACAAGAAACAATTTTGAAAGAAGGGGTTATAACAGCGAAACCGCTAAAGTGAAGGGTATAACATATTAGATAAAAAAATAAGTACTCTTCGAGCACTTTCCAAATCTGCAATAAAAAATAGGGCATTTCATTTTTAAAAAAAACATAAGTTTGGTACGCCACTGGAGTACGGTACGCCACTGATGATTAGAAATATTTTTGAAACATAGCGACGGAATTATGCACCACTTTGCTCTTTTATCGATAGCTTTTATCGTAAAGGAGCTATGGTCCGAGGCGTCTTAGGTGCCACACCCGGTATATACATGGTGTCTACGCTAAACCGTTCGTTACAAGTTTATGGGGTTGCCGTTGCACTAAAAATTTGAAAAAAATCCTTGTCATACGGTTGAATCAGTTCTCCTAATGGGAAATATTGTCAACTTTATATCACTTCTGGTTCCACTGGAAGTAGCACCAAATTTGTTATTTTAAATAGAACACCCTATATATTAGTCATTTTTTGGATTCCTCCATTGAATTGCAACATATTTTATTCAAACATATGTACACTTATTGTAACGTTTCATTTAAAAGAGCGCATATTTGGTTGCAGACGCTAAATGTCTGCAATTGAGAATATTGTTTTTAGAGTTTTTTTTTGGGTTCGACGGTCTGCCAGGTGTCGAGTCAGTTTCGTTAGGGTAGAGCGAGAGGGCGTACGCTAGCGCAGTTTTCAAGTAATAGTTGTGATATTTTATTACCGTTTCGCGAGGTTTCTCTTCGACAGAGGTGAGATGGTTAGATTCAAGTGATTTTTGATCCTAATACCTCCGAATTATTTAGGAACCTCCAGTTTTGGGTCTCAAGATAAATCGTTTTTATTTGGGGCTCCATTTTAACACCGGTCGCCGTGTTGCCAGAACAGGTGTTGCCGTGGTGCTACAATTTAACACCAGGTGCGGTGTTGTCAATTCCTCGACGTTGCTGCGTTCCTGCGTTGCCGATTTAATTCGCAGTGTTCAAAATAACAACAGTTGCGTGTACCCATGGACCCTTTTTGAGCTCTGTGGTCATATTGGGGAGGATTGTTACCTGTGGAGGAGGATTCCTGATTGGGAGTAGAGGAGCATCGGGAGAGAAATTAAGATAAGTGCTAATTTAATTCGAGTTTCCTGACAATTACTGTGTGCGGCGTGAATCGCGTAAGTGACTATTGTAAAATACGCGTTACTGCAGAAAGATAAGAAAAAAAAAAGGACAATTTTAGGTATATACCGCCCTAGACCGGTGAAGCTCTAGGTGGCGCCCAACTTGTTTTGTTTCTTTAGTTATTTAGTATTATTTACTAACATTAGATAAGTAGGCATTTTTTTGTTTGTTTGTTAAACCGAACAAAACTTTAATTTACTTTCCACTTTTGTTTTGAATAAAATTTTTGTTGGTTCTATAAAAAAATAATAGAAATCTATTATTCACGTTAATCCCATACCCACGCCCGCTCCGCAATTTAATGAGCAGCCGGAGGTCACATTATCTCTTATTGTTTTCAAGCAAAAATAATATTCCAAAAATGTTGACCTCTAAAAGGCATCTTAAAATCGATCTGTAACTTCTCTTAAGAGTAAGATAAAAATATGATTTATATGGGGGGGGGGGGGGGGGGGGGGAGATTTCATACAAAAAAGTATTAATAACTATACTCCTAGAGCGGGTGGTTTTCGAATTATTTCGAAAATTCGTTATTCGTCGCATTTATGCAGGGAATAAATAATGCGCGCATTAGTCGTAACTGAATTTTAGTACGCAAGTAGTAATGCTTTTGTTTTGTCACGTATGTAATGCGAAATGTCAAATAATAAAAACAATTAGTACAAAGTTATACAGAAATTAACAAAATGAATAAATACACCCATCAACAAATTATCAATTTATTCTTTATACATGGCAACTGCGATAGAATTGTTAATTGAACAAGTAGAATATTTAATGAAAGTTATCCAAATTTGCCGCCGATAAATAAAACAAGATTTAGAAGATTTGTATCAAATTTTGTTCAATTGGCAGTTGCCACGTATAAAGAATAAATTGATAATTTGTTGATTTGTGTAATTATTCATTTTGTTTATTTCTGTTTAACTTTGTAGTAATTCTTTTTATTATTTGACATTTCGCAATACAATCGCGACATAACAAAAGCATACTACTGGCTTACTAAAATTCAATTGCGACTTATGCACGCATTATACCCTGCATAAATGCGACGAAAACCGAAAAACGAATTTTCGAAACAATTCGAAAACTACTTGATTTAGGAGTAGAGTTGTATAATACTTTTTTGTAGGAAATTTTCCCCCCAATCGTACCACGTGATAAAAATTGGGTCATTCCATTTAAAAAAATTGAATTACTAGATATTGAAGAGGGCACTTGGATATTGAAATTTTAAGAACACTTATTGTCAAAATTGACAGTTTTCAAATAATTCACTCATAGAGGCATCCTCTAGGTATAAGTAGAGATATAAATGATATTTTTATCTTATTCTTAAGAGAAGTTACAGACAGATTTCAAGATGCCTTTTAGAGGTCAGAATTTAGAAATATTTTTCTTTCTTGAAAACTATAAGATATAAGTGTACATATGTTCGGATAAAATATGTTGCAATTTAAACGAGGAACTCAAAAAAGTACTAATATACAGGGTGTTCTATTTAAAATAACAAATTTGGTGCTACTTCCGGTGGAACCGGAAGTGATATAGAGTTGAAAATATTTCACATGAGGTGAACTGATTCAACCGTATGACAAGGATTTTTTTCAAATTTTTAGTACAACGGCAACCCCATAAACTTTTAACGAACGGTTTAGCGTAGACACCCTGTATATATATATATATATAATATATATATATGTATATATATATACCGGGTGTGGCACTTAAGACGCCTCGGACCATAGCCCCTTTACGATAAAAGCTATCGAAAAAAATCTAAGAGCAAAGTGGTGCATAATAACCGTGGCTATGTTTCAAAAATATTTCTAATCATCAGTGGCGTGCCGTACTCCAGTGGCGTACCAAACTTATGTTTTTTTTTAAATGGAATGCCCTATTTTTTATTGCAGATTTGGAAAGTGCTCGAAGAGTACTTATTTATTTATCTAACATGTTATACCCTTCACTTTAGCGGTTTCGCTGTTATAACCCCTTCTTTCAAAATTGCGGCCCATGTTTGAGATTGTTTTGTAGAGAAACTAATTGACGCCGGCGCCTAAATCTTGAATTGAGGTACAGGTCAAGACCTCGTATACCTTCACATAATTTTTTTCGGGTAATTTATGGAAAAAAAATAATTTTTGATTGAACTTTGCATGTTGTCATTTTTTTCGTTAATTTCAAATGGCACCCCCCTAAAAAAATTACGGCGTTGTACAGCTAAAACTCTAAATTTTTCATCGGTACAAAAAAAATACACATTGCATAACAAAATTTCGGAGAAAAAAGGAATTTCATCGCAAACGTCGGGAAACGTTTTCCGTTCCCAAGAGTGCCATGAGAAAACAAAAGATTGGTAATTGTCAAAGTAAATTATTAGACGCCAGTAGCAGCCATAAGTCATTTTTGATAAACGTTCTAAAAATGTTCCGAACTCAACTTTATATCACTTCCGGTTCCACCGGAAGTAGCAAAAAAATTGTTATTTTAAATAGAACACACTATATGTTAGTATTTTTTTGGGTTCCTCGTTTAAATTGCAACATATTTTATTCGAACATATGTACACTTATCTCTTATAGTTTTCAAGAAAAAAAAAATATTTCTAAAATTCTGACCTCTAAAAGGCGTCTTGAAATCTGTCTGTAACTTCTCTTAAGAATAAGATAAAAATATGATTTATATCTTTACTTGTATCTAGAGGATGCCTCTATGAGTGAATTAGTTGGAAACTGTCAATTTTCACAATAAGTGTTCTTAAAATGTCAATATCTAAGTGCCCTCTTCAACATCTAGTAATTCAATTTTTTTAATGGAATGACCATTTTTTATCACGTGGTACGATTGGGGGAAAAATTTCCTACAAAAAAATATTATACAGCTCTACTCCTAAAGCAAGTAGTTTTAGAATTATTTCGAAAATTGATTTTCGTCGCATTTATGCAGGGTTTAATGCGCAAATAAGTCGCAATTGAATTTTAGTAGGCCAGTAGTATGCTTTTGTTTAGTCGCGATTGTATTGCAAAATGCCAAATAATAAAAAGAATTAGTATAAAGTTTTATAGAATTATCAATTTATTCTTTATACATGGCAACTGCCAATTGAACAACATTTGATTCCAATCTTCTAAATCTTGTTTTATTCATCGGCGGCAAATGTGGATAAGTTTCATTAAATATTCTACATGTTCGAGTAACAATTCTATCACAGTTGCCATGTATAAACAATAAATTGATAATTTGTTAATGGGTGTATTTATTCATTTTATTGATTTCTGTATAACTTTGTACTAATTGTTTTTATTATTTGACATTTCTCGTTACATATGCGACAAAACAAAAGCATTACTACTTGCCTACTAAAATTCAGTTGCGACTTATGCGCGCATTATTCCTTGCATAAATGCGACGAAAAACGAATCTTCGAAATAATTCGAAAACCAGTTGCTTTAGGAGTATAGTTGTTAGTACTTGTTTGTAGAAAATCTTCCCCCCAATCGTACCACATGATAAAAATTGGTTCCATCCATTTAAAAAAATTGAATTACGAGATATTGAAAAGGGCACTTCGATATTGACATTTTAAGAACACTTATTGTCAAAATTGACAGTTTCCAATTAATACACTCATAGAGGCATCCTCTAGGTACAAGTAGAGATATAAATCATATTTTTATCTTACTCTTAAGAGAAGTTGCAGATAGATTTCAAGATGCCTTTTAGGGGTCAACATTTTAGAAATATTTTTTTTTGCTTGAAAACTATAAGAGATAAGTGTACATATGTTCGAATAAAATATGTTGCAATTTAAACGACGAATCCAAAAAATTACTAATATATAGGGTGTTCCATTTAAAATAACAAATTTTGTGCTACTTCCGGTGGAACCGGAAGTGATATAAAGTTGAAAATATTTCACATAAGGAGAACTGATTCAACCGTATGACAAGGATTTTTTTCAAATTTTTAGAGCAACGGCAACCCCATAAACTTTTAACGAACGGTTTAGCGTAGACACCCTGTATTTGTTCATAGAAAATACTTAGTGTTTTAAAACCAAAATATCATGGTTTGGTTTGTGGATGTTTCTTTAATAACCAAAAATTCTGCTTCCATGGAAAAACATCGAAAGCCTCCGTCTCATTCGAAATAACATTATATATATATATATATGTATATATTTACAACCAGCATTAGAATCAAGAAAATAGATTTGACAAATATATTTATATAATTATATAAACGCAGCGTAAAATCGGAAGGAAACGAAAAATATTAATTGAATAAAAATTAAACACACTCTACGCGGTGAGAATCAGACATTCACGCTTCCTTTTTTTCACGCACGCACGCATTTTTATATGTTTCTATTATCTTTATATTATAATATATACAAGTTATAGTCATTTTTCAAAAAGCATTCAGATAATCATTAAAATTACTGATGAAGACGACGATGATGATGATGACGATAACGATAAAATATTACGGGTGAAAATGATTTAAATATACAGAATAAGGTGATATTATATAAAACAAACATTAAATTTACAAAAATTCCACACTAAAAACGCTAGATATTTTCTTTCCCATCTCGAACGTATGCTTTTAATTAATACCACCCTGTTCCCATATAAATAAACAAAATACAATTTAAACTATGCCGATGTAAAAACTAAAAAATCAAAATAAAAAAAAAAATACCGAATTACATCGAATCAATTATTAAATCATTCATTTATAGATTCATAAGAATAAATATTGCATCTCTTCTCAAATTTTCTCTTCAATGACTTAAGTATTAAATCAACGTGTGTGTGCTTTGTTTCTCGTTATATTTATCCATATATAGGTACTTATTTTAAATTTTCAATAAAAAATGTGCATTTCTTCATCATTGTATTATTTTCTATAAATATAATAAATATTAGAAATATATATCTCTATAAAAACCCATAAGATAACAAAATAACTATACAATTTTTTTGCTATTATATAAATCGCTTTTTTTAAACAAATGAAAAATAACACCAGGGAAAAAAGTACCACTTGTTTATAATTTTTTTTTAGTCAATTAACGGTACCACAATCCATTCAATTACATTTTATTAGTTTATCAAATTTGACAACGTGAAGGCCATTTTTTTAGGAGATTGAAGATGCGCTTTTTCAGCTATTTAATCTGCCTTTTATTATAATAAATTATTATATGATAATTATATACAATGTGCATTCAATTAATTCATTGCAGCTTTCACATTGTTAGAGTCAAATCAATTAATTTGGATAATTTGCAGGAATTATTATGCTATGCTGAAAATGAAAAAATAAAATCAACACGTTTTCGAAATATTTTTTTTTATTTCCACCATAAAAATTCCTACAATCTTTTTTTTATTTCCCATATTGACTCTAATAATGATAGGGTTAAAATAGTTATGAATTACAGTACAATTAATGTTGAACACTCTGTATACAGAGAGTTTATTTTTTTAAGTATACATATCTTCAGTTTTTATTCAAATTGAAACCTTAACTGAGTGTTTTCCACTCCCAGGTTGAGCATGAAGTAAAGTTTCAAGTTTAGAATAGCCTGAAAATTTGGTTTGGTTGCGTAGTTCGAAGCGCGGAGTGGCCAAGCCAAATTTTCAGGCTTTTCTAAACTCGAAATTTTACTTCATGCGCCACGCGTCTAAAACACCGATTGCAAGTATGTTAAAGTATATTTTAAAATTCATGCTAAACCAATCTTTTAAGCCCATGGTGCATAAAGTAAAATTTCGAGTTTAGAAAAGCCTGAAAATTTGGTTTGGTCTCGTAGCCCGGAGCGACTAAACCAAATTGTCAGGCTTTTCTAAACTCGAAATTTTACTTCATGCGCCACGCGTCTAAAACACCGATTGCAAGTGTGTTAAAGTATATTTTAAACTTCATGCTAAACCAATCTTTTAAGCCCGTGGCGCATGAAGTAAAATTTCGAGTTTAGAAAAGCCTGAAAATTTGGATTTGTCGGGCTCGCTTCGCTCCGCCCGGCAAATCCAAATTTTCAGGCTTTCCTAAACTCGAAATTTTACTTCATGCTTAGTTTGGGACTAGAAAACACTCGTTTAAGGTTTCAATTTGAACTCTTTTAACAATTCGATGAATGCCAGAAAATTCAAATCAGGATTTGTATACTTAAAAAAGGAATTTCTGTATAATCAATATAATTTCATTATCATAATAGAGATCTTTTTCATTTTGCTTCAGTATATAATCATTTATCATGTGTGTGTGTTGTGTGTAGAGATTTCCAGCTCTGCTCATTTTTTTTAAGGTTCATCAATTCCACATATCACAAACTTCAATCAATTATTTATATATATCGTATTACATCATATTACGGCGTGAAAATTAAAAAAAAATAATATAGGACAATAAACAAAATTATAATTAAAAAAATTGTCTTAAAAACCAGTTGCGACATGCACAATTGCCAATTATTATTTCCTTATTTTCTTTTCAATAATGTATGTTGTAAAGAACTGCACGATTAAAACAGAAAAATTAGTTCCATTGTGTTTTCGTTCTCGTTTCATTTTTGTCGTCACTTCCATTGTTGTTGTTGTTGTTGATTCCTGCGAAGTTATTGCCTATTTTGTTTGTTGGTGCGGTGTGTGTACGTAAAGACTTTAAAACCCGTGTGCGCGCGCTCTCGGCGCATTAACAGTAGTACCAGTCGAGTGTATGTGTTTGTGTGGCTAGTGTGTAAAGTCGCTTACACTGTCGGTTGTTGTTTGTTGGTTTACGCCGGGTCCGTGCAGTCATCCGTACAGACAGGCAGTCACAGATTCAGTTCATTTGCTATCTTACTGGCAATATTCTTAAATCCAATACTAGTACCTAAACAAACATAAAATAGCATTACAATCTGGTTATATTTATAACACTTTGTTTTAAACTTGTTTAAAAACAAGTGTTGAGTTTTTTAAACATGTTTAAGTTAATAGAAAAAAATAACTGGTGAAAGTAAAACAACAATCAATTTATTTATATTAATAATATGTTGGCGCCCAATTTTTACCCAGTTCTGAAATTTTCAAAAAAAGCATTGATAAATAAACATTTAAGTATTATTTGATCGACGTTTTATATATCAAACAAGGGTTTTATGTATCAAACAAGGATGTTCTGCAACGACATACCTCTAGTAGAGGCTGGCACTCACTACTGCGTACCAAAACCAATACAGAATGCACCCTACACTGTTAATATCCAACCCACGAAACATATGAGAGAGTCGGCTATAAGAATCTACACCGATGGCTCAAAAAGAAAGGATAGGTCAGGGATTGGAGTTTTTTCTAGAACCCTGAGGATCCATACAAAAATCCATATATGTAAGTATGCGACCGTCACTCAACTGGAGACGATGGGTATAACACTTGCCACTGACATCATTTTAAGCCGTAAAGTGTCAAACAAAGCCATACTGATCCTAACAGACAGTAGGTAAGCCTTGATGGCTCTGAAGAAGTTATACACTACTTCACAGACAACACTAGAGTGCCATAAAAAACTTCGGCAGGCAGCAATGCATAACAACGTTGAAATCAGCTGGGTAAAGGGGCATGATATAAAGATAGGTAACAGGAGGGCTGATACACTGGCCAGAGCAGCGGCTGGGATGAACGTCATCTCACCGGAGCCGCTAGTGCGATTGAAACCCGTCACTATGTAACATGTTACATTCCAACACACCTGATAAATTTAGGAAGCGTTGGGATGATACGGAAAGCTGCAAACTCTCGAAGGAGACATTACTGTACCCCAACAAGATTTCAGCTGAACGGTACCTGCAGATGACTAGAAGAAACCTCAGACGGATAACCGCTGTTCTAACCGGACACTGCGGGCTCAATGGACACTTATACAAGATGGAAATAGTTGTCTCCCCATCTTGTAGAGGGTGTGAAATGGAAGGCGAGACTGCGAGGCACATCCTCAGTGAATGCCCGGCACTCTCGTCTACGAGAGGATCCATACTGGGCGAAAAATGGCCGACGATGGACATCATCATCAGGGATTTGCCCACCTCAGTAATACTGGATAACCTAGACAAGGTGGGATGGTTGAGCTAAGGATAGGTGACCCGTAGTGGGAGGCGGCACAATGGGCCTTATGAGGTCTAAGTGCAGTGCAGCAATGCACACTCCGCTTATAAATATATATTCTCTTTCTACTACTTCTACTTTATCTAAATCTAAATAATATACAGTGAATTTGCTGTATAGTGCAATCACATAGACAGACGGACAGGTGGGCAAACGACAGACAGACAGACAGACAGACAGACAGATGTGCAGGCAGACAGACAGATGTGCAGGCAGACAGATAGATGGGCAGGCAGACAGATAGATGGACAGGCAAACAGACAGACGGACAGACAGGCAGATAATGTATAAATTCCCTTTGTATTACATACAGTGAAAGTAGAAAAGGTTGCTTATTAAATCATTTACCTCCAAAATATTTGTGTATAGTTACTGGTATTATGTAAATGGAAATACTTTAGCAATACAAATTTAAAACATTTCAACTAAATTGTACATTTACAGCTTTTATTTCCTCTCTTGAGTTGTTTTAAAGACAAGTAACTACTTCCATTGCTGGGGGCAATAAGTGACCAATAATTGTACACACCTGAAATTCTTTTAAACCTGACTCCGTTCAAGGAGAGCCTCGGCAGCTTGCAGACTTCGATCTCGAACTGCACCAGACTGTCGGTGTTGGGGTCGCCGTGTACGCACAACAGTAAGAAACGCTCCCTCTGCTCGTAATCGCAATTGTTGGCGTCCAGCACCTTGCAGATCTCCGTTATGATCTCCTTGGGCGTCCGACTCGATGTCGTCTTCATTGACCACGTGAACCTCAGCGACCGCGGTTTCACCTGGTCGTCGTTCTGATTACTGCTTACCACTCTGCAACAACACACACATCAAATCAGCTAGCGCCTTACCGACCAAAAAAATACCCTAAAGTATGTATAAATTAAAATACGAAAATAAACTGAAGGATTCCGAGGATTTAATCAGGAGAAAGAATAATGCCTTAACCTATAAGGGTAAGCGGACGATTCGATTAAATTTTGAAAATGTTTTACCAAGTGATTAATGAGAAAAAAGTATACGATATTCTAATAATTATTATTTCATCACTTTCATGTGTGTAATGTAAAATAAATGTAAATCGTCCTGTTTTCGTTTTCATTGTCGGTTCTGATTTACCCGCTTATAGGTACAGGAGATGTGCCTTGTTTAGTGGCTTGGCCAGGTTTTAACGCTCTGAAAATAAATAGAAACAAAAATGGATGAAAATGATAGACAAGTTTTAGTAAACGTAAACAAAAAAAGGGGGAGAATCAGCACAAACGAGAATAAATAAATAAAATAAAGTCTAACCTAATGTGTGTAAATATATATTTACATTTTGTAAAAATAATATAATTATAGTACAGTTTTATTTTATAACAGGAAGACAACCACAGCAGTTAAGAAGAATAAATGTAGTAATCTACTGCTATTACTACACTTATTCTTCTTAACTGCTATAAATGCTTTATCAAAATAACTTATTGAAAATTTCAAAAATTATATATTATGATGAATTAATTTCTCACTCAACACATGGTGAAACATAATTAATTAATATTAGAACATTGATTAAAGCACTTGGTTTGTTTCAGTGAAACAACCCGTGTTTTAATTAGTATTGTAATATTAAATGATAAATTTTTTTTCGAAAAATTAATTCTTTGTACTCCACTTTATCAATCGGGTGTTCCTGGAACATGTGTTAAAAACAGAGCTGGGATGCAAGTGTAAATATGTAATGCATAAATTTAAATTATTGTTTGGACACGTGGCGCGTGAAGTAAAATTTTGAGTTTAGATCAGCCTGAAAATGTTATGTGGTCACAAAGCGTAGCATCCAAATCCAACTGCTTTTCGCCATTACGCGTGTGAATCTAAATTTTCAAGCAATTCAATTAATTACCTAATCATTATTTACATATACATGCGTTTTTTTTTTAATTACATGAACAGACTACTTATAGGTTCAACTAGTGACGGACTGTGCTAACAAATTCTAAGTCAATCAGAAGTGTATACAAGAAATGATTTGTTATTTTTTATAATACAAATGATTAGTTTATCATTATGAAATCAACTTGAGTTTTTATTCTCAATTTTTCATTTGACCGCATCATACCTACCACACTGTCATCTTGACAAGTATGACATTATGTACACATGCATGTAATAGCTTTGAAAAGTACATTACATGCTGACAGCTGATTGCTTACCGTACAACCAAATGACATTTCTTTGATGTACAGTAAGTTTTTCTTTAAAGTATACGAATTCCAAATTGAGCTTGTTTTCTTTAAATCAGTTAGTCGTTGTTTTTTTTAAGAGTTCAATTTGAAGCTATAAGCGAGTGTTTTGCATTCCCAGACTAAGCAAGAAGTAAAATTTCGAGTTTACAAAAGCCCCTTGAAAATTTGTCGAAAGTCGACAAATTTTCGGGGCTTTTCTAAACTCGAAATTTTACTTCATGGGCTACACTTATAAAACACAGATTTTAAGCGAAGTTCGAACATACATAAATTTCACAATATTTTAGTGATTTATACGCGTGACAAATTTTCTAGGCTTTTCTAAACTCGAAATTTTACTTCATGCGCCACGCGTATAAAACACTAGAATATTGTGAACACTGATTCCAAGTGAGGTTCAAATATACATAGCGTTCACAATATTCTAGTGTTTTATACGCCTGGCGCATGAAGTAAATTTCGAATTTAGAAAAGCCCAGAAAATTTTTCACACGTATAAATCACTAAAATATTGTGAAATTTATGTATATTCGAACTTTGCTTAAAATATATTGTAAAGTTTTAGACGAAACACTTTAAATTACCATTTAACTTTTTATTCTCGGTCTTACACGTACAGGTTACAATTTAATTCTTTCCTACCAATCATTCACGCACTCAACAATAATTTATGGCACACATTACGAAATATGCCGATTGAAGCATATTTCGCAATGTCCAACTTTTACCACTACACCTCCCAATTTCTTTAAAAAAAACACATTAATTTTTTTTTTATTCTGTCCTTCGCGTTTAATTAACACCATATCATTGAATCTATAATTAACACTATTAACCTTAGTATCTAATTTACATTTCCTACTATTCTTTGCCTCTATCAAGTTTCTTCCTGCGTCATCCCATGCACTTTGTAAGCTGAATTTTAATTCGTTGGGATAATCGTCAAAATTATAAATTGGTTCTTTATAATTTAATGTATTTATTCATCGGAAAATTACAAGTCTTTCCGAAAACTAACTTATATGGAGTGTATTTAGTCTCACTATGAACAGTATTATTCAATGCAAAACACCAAAATGGTACCCAAGCACTCCATGCATTCGGAAACTTATTGGTTTGAATACGTAAATATGCTCCTAAATTTTATGTGTGTTTTCGAGTGAACCTAATGTTTCATGATGGTAAGCTGTAGATCAGGTATGGGCAACCTTTGACATGTTGAGGGCCAAACTTTAGCGTGCAAATACGTTCGCGGGCCGCGTTTAAAAGTACTTAGTGCATTTTAAAGTAGTGATAATATTTTTTGCGATAGATATTAGACATGAAATAATACGATAATGTTATTATAGTACAATTTATTAAAATAACTAAATGAAATTTAAAAAAATGGTACATTATAATTAAATCGTTAAATTTGCAATTGTTACAAACTACGAAAGTTAAATACACCGAATTCAATGAGACACTTAAGCTTGAATTTGGGAAACTAATCCATCGATATTTGGATTAATTCCACCGACACAAAGACGTAAAGAATTTTCCAAATTATCGTCAGTCAGTCTTGTACGATGTGTTGATTTATTAACTTTCATCAATGAAAAGAACTGTTCTCATTTATAAGTACTGCCAAACGCACAAATCAATCTTCTTGCGAATTTTCTATGCTGCGGAAAATTGTCTTCTTCTAGGTATTTTTTGTAGAAATCGCACAACTGTACGTCTTCAAATTTGGATTTTAAAAGTGAGTTTTCTTGAATCTCGATCAACTCCATTTGTAAGTGTATTGGATCATTTTGTACAATATATGTTGTATGAGTAGCAAATAAACTGAAACAGTCTTCCATGTTTTTTAAATCGCAAAATCTGTTCGAAAATTGTTCCGACAGTAACTTGAGTTCTTCAGCATATTGAGCATAAGCAATATTTTCATACGCAGAGAGCGTGTTGAAATGGTAACTGTTACCAGACAACATCTGTGACTCCCACAAGCGTAGTTTGAAACGGTTTTAAATGGCTGTACAAATCATTTACTAACTGTCCTTGTTTTTGAAGTTTCAAATTTAAATCATTCAAATAGCCTGTAAGATCGACCAGAAATGCTAAGTCACATATCCATTTTGGGTCACTTAATTCAGATAGTGGTTTATCTTTTATTTTCATAAAGTCTGCTATCTCATTTCTAAGCGTCGTTATGTTCAGCTGATAATTCATCCAAAAACGCCTTGAACTGACGATGGTTAAGCCCTCGGGATCGAATAAAGTTGATGGTTTTTACTACGACATTCATAACATTCTGGAGTCGAATGGACTTAGAACACAAGTTCTGTTGGTGGATAATGCAATGAAGGACTATCAAATCATCTTTTTGCACATTTAATTCTGTTGCTCTTTCATTCAAAATTCCGATGAAACCTTTATCTTTACCATAGAAGGTGCACCATCAGTGCATACTCCAATTAATTTTGACCATGGCAAGCCAAAACTTGTGAATACCTTTTGAACTTCAATAAAAAGATCCTCTCCTGTAGTGGTTCCTTTTAGCGGCTGTAAAGCAAGCAATTCCTCAGTAACAGTGAACTCCTTATCAACACCTCGAATAAATATAGCCAGTTGAGCTGTGTCAGACAAATCGGTGCCGGTGCTCTCGTCTAATGCTATGGAAAATGATTCGAAACCAGTATTGCAGCCATACGGTCAGTCAATGTTGTTTTTATATCATTAGCCATCGTTTCTATACGTCGAACAACAGTTCGTCTTGGCAAACTAATTTTTTCAAATTCTTTTTTCTTTTCAGTACACATTATACCGCAAACTTCTAACATACACTCCTTGATAAATTCTCCTTCAGCAAATGGTTTTAATGCCTTTGCCAATTTTGAGCTAACTATAAAACTAGCTTTCACAACATTATCAAGTTGTGTTCTTTGTTTATGAAACATTTGCTGTAGATGTTAGTTGTTTAATACCTAACATTTTTGCTGATTGTTGGAATACTTTTGCTAAAAACTCGTTACCCTGATCGGTAACAATATCTTTTGGGATCCCAAATTTGAAGATGAAATTGTTAACGAATGATCTCGCTACCGTTTCAGATTCCTTGTTTTTAAGCGGATAAGGTTCCACGAACTTACTAAGCTGGCATTGAAGTGTCAGAATATATCGATTATCATCATTATCTTGAGTTATAGGTCCTACGAGATCCAAATATACCTTCTGGAAAGCTGACGATGCTGTTGTGGTTACTGTTAAAGGTTGTAATGGGTCAAAGGGCACTGTTAACGCCCACGCCCGCTCTGACTGGGTAGTGGGCCCGTCCGGGTAGTAAATCCCCCACCCGGGCATCTTAGGTTAAGGGTAAGTGGTAGGTAGTTTTAAGAATGTTTGTAATCAGTCGACTTTTGCCAATTGAATAAACCAGACGTACAGTACCACATGTTATTACTCATCACCAAACATTTTGGTTCTTCGAAAGAAAATTGTATCAGTGGTACATGCAGTTGTATTCACCGTCCAGGATTCAGCTCAGAGGTGTTCCAGGACTACATTGGCAATTATTATATACAAAGGTCAGTTCCTTTTACTGTTTCCCGTCCTTTTATTAAGTGTTGCTTCATATTTGTTAATTTTTTTTATTTTTTTCAATATGGCTAGTCAGCCTACAATTAATCAACTTAAAATACGCCGCAGAACATTAAAGGGGAGCTTAACGCGTTTTCAAACGTATTTAAGTGAACTGACCGATGAAAGTTTCGATGTTGACTCAATTAAATTGCATAAGTCCCGTATTGGAGATAGTTTAAATGAATTTAAAGAGGTTCAAGAAAATATTGAAATGTTAGATGAAGCTGAAGCCGATTCTAATGCTATTGGCGAATATAAGAGTCAATATTTACAATTAATCAGTCGGGCTAATTTGTTCATTAAAAATAATGGCATTTCAAATAACGCCACAAGTAGTAATACAAATACTGTTAATAACAATAATTCAAATGTTAATCTAAGCAATAACGCGAATGCATTTTTTAGTGAAACCGAATTACCAAAAATTCAAATTCCTAAATTTTCTGGAGAATTCGATAAATGGCTTCCGTTTTATAATGCCTTCAAATCGATGATTCATGAGCACACGAATTTAACATACACTCAGAAATATCATCATTTAATTTCTTGTTTAGGGGGTGAAGCAGCAGAAATTATTGCTACATCTGAAATTTGCCCATCTAGTTACGATGAGGTATGGAATGCATTAATTAAAGCTTTTAATAATAAGCGTAAATTAATATATAATCATATTTCCGCAATTTTTGATTGGCCTTGTTTATTAAGAGAAAACGCTGTTGAACTTTTAAAATCAATTAGAGGTTTTTCTAAACATATTAGGGCTTTAAAGGTTTTAGAATTACAAACAAACACCTGGGATACACTAATTGTATTTTTAATTAGATCTAAATTAGATGTTGTAACGCGTAGGGAGTGGGATCGATCATTATCTAAAGATGAATTACCCACTTTTGATCAAATTTATGATTTTATAGAAGAAAAATGTTCTTCTTGGGATAACAATGACACAGATTCTAGCAAAAAATTAAATCTTAATCAAATCAAAACTCTATGCCGTCACCTTGTTCCTAACCGATGAGAAGTTGGCAATAAATTCTAAAGCCACGGATTTAACCCGGCGCCTCCACAATCGGACATTTCATTATTTCATTATTAACATTTATAAATCCTTTTTGACGATCTATCCAAATAATTTTACAAATAGAACCGTATTCCAAAAGATATTAAATAACAAACATTTAAAAAAAAAAAGTCTATGCCACACATATTAACTAGATACAATTCTTGATTTAAACATTTTCAAAAATTCATAACTTCTATTTGTCCCCATATAGAAACAATTTTTTCGTGTCGATTGTTTCTATGGGGTATTTTTAACAATCTTAACCAATCAAAACACCGTGAAAATGACTTTGTGATTTTTTTTATTTCCAGCCACGATTATTCATCCAGAAATTTTCAAAAATTCATAACTTCCATTTGTCCCCATATAGAAACAATTTTTTTTGTGTCAATTGTTTCTATGGGGTATTGTTAACAATCATAAATAATCAAAACACCGTGAAAATGACTTTGTGACTTTTTTTATTTCCAGCCACGATTATTCATCCAGAAATTTTTAAAAATTCATAACTTCCATTTGTCCCCATATAGAAACAATTTTTTTGTGTCAATTGTTTCTATGGGGTATTGTTAACAATCTTAAACAATCAAAACAACGTGAAAATAACTTTTTGATTTTTTTTATTTCCAGCCACGATTATTCATCCAGAAATTTTCAAAAATTCATAACTTCCATTTGTCCCCATATAGAAACAATTTTTTTGTGTCAATTGTTTCTATGTGGAATTGTTAACAATGATAACTAATCAAAACACCGTGAAAATAACTTTTTGATTTTTTTATTTCCAGCCACGATTATTCATCCAGAAATTTTCAAAAAAAATTGTTTCTATATGGAGACAAATAGAAGTTATGAATTTTTGAAAATTTCTGGATGAATAATCGTGGATAGAAATAAAAAAAAATCAAAAAGTTATTTTCACGGTGTTTTGATAGTTTAAGATTGTTAACAATACCCCATAGAAACAATTGACACGAAACAATTGTTTCTATATGGGGACAAATAGAAATAATGAATTTTTGAAAATTTCTGGATGAATAATCGTGGCTGGATATAACGAAAATCAAAAAGTTATTTTCACGGTGTTTTTATTAGTTAAGATTGTTAACAATACTCCATAGAAACAACTGACACGAAAACATTGTTTCTATATGGGGACAAATCGAAGTTATGAATTTTTGAAAATTTCTGGATGAATAATCGTGGCTGTGAATAAAAAAAATCAAAAAGTTATTTTCACGGTGTTTTGATTGTTTAAGATTGTTAACAATACCCAATAGAAACAATTGACACAAAAAATTGTTTCTATATGGGGACAAATAGAAGTTATGAATTTTTGAAATTTTCTGGATGAATAATCGTGGCTGGAAATAAAAAAAAACAAAAAGTTATTTTCACGGTGTTTTGATAGTTTAAGATTGGTAACAATACCCCATAGAAACAATTGACACCAAAAAATTGTTTCTATATGGGGACAAATAGAAGTTATGAATTTTTGAAAATTTCTGTATGAATAACCGTGGCTGGAAATAAAAAAAAAATCAAAAAGTTATTTTTACGGTGTTTTGATAGTTTAAAATTGTTAACAATACCCCATAGAAACAATTGACACAAAAAATTGTTTCTATTTGGGGCAAATAGAAGTTATGAATTTTTGAAAATTTCTGGATGAATAATCGTGGCTGGAAATAAAAAAAATCACAAAGTTATTTTCACGGTGTTTTGATTGGTTAAGATTGTTAACAATACTCCATAGAAACAACTGACACGAAAAAATTGTTTCTATATGGGGACAAATGGAAGTTATGAATTTTTGAAAATTGCTGGATGAATAATCGTGGCTGGAAATAAAAAAAATCAAAAAGGAATTTTCACGGTGTTTTGATTGTTTAAGATTGTTAACAATACCCCATAGAAACAATTGACACAAAAAATTGTTTCTATATGGGGACAAATAGAAGTTATGAATTTTTGAATATTTCTGGATGAATAATCGTGGCTGGAAATAAAAAAAATCACAAAGTTATTTTCACGGTGTTTTGATTGTTTAAGATTGATAACACTACCCGATAGAAACAATTGACATAAAAAAAATGTTTCTTTATGGGGACAAATAGAAGTTATGAATTTTTGAAAATTTCTGTATGAATAACCGTGGCTGGAAATAAAAAAAAAATCAAAAAGTTATTTTTACGGTGTTTTGATAGTTTAAAATTGTTAACAATACCCCATAGAAACAATTGACACAAAAAATTGTTTCTATATGGGGCAAATAGAAGTTATGAATTTTTGAAAATTTCTGGATGAATAATCGTGGCTGGAAATAAAAAAAATCACAAAGTTATTTTCACGGTGTTTTGATTGGTTAAGATTGTTAACAATACTCCATAGAAACAACTGACACGAAAAAATTGTTTCTATATGGGGACAAATGGAAGTTATGAATTTTTGAAAATTGCTGGATGAATAATCGTGGCTGGAAATAAAAAAAATCACAAAGTAATTTTCACGGTGTTTTGATAGTTTAAGATTGTTAACAATACCCCATAGAAACAATTGACATAAAAAAAATGTTTCTTTATGGGGACAAATAGAAGTTATGAATTTTTGAAAATTTCTGTATGAATAATCGTGGCTGGAAATAAAAAAAAATCAAAAAGTTATTTTCACGGTGTTTTGATAGTTTAAGATTGTTAACAATACCCCATAGAAACAATTGACACGAAAAAATTGTTTCTATATGGGGACAAATAGAAGTTATGAATTTTTGAAAATTTCTGGATGAATAATCGTGGCTGGAAATAAAAAAAATCAAAAAGTTATTTTCATGGTGTTTTTATTGGTTAAGATTGTTAACAATACTCCATAGAAACAACTGACACGAAAACATTGTTTCTTTATGGGGACAAATCGAAGTTATGAATTTTTGAAAATTTCTGGATGAATAATCGTGGCTGTAAATAAAAAAAATAAAAAAGTTATTTTCACGGTGTTTTGATTGTTTAAGATTGTTAACAATACCCCATAGAAACAATTGACACAAAAAATTGTTTCTATATGGAGACAAATAGAAGTTATGAGTTTTTGAAAATTTTTGGATGAATAATCGTGGCTGGAAATAAAAAAAAATCAAAAAGTTATTTTCACGGTGTTTTGATTGTTTAAGATTGTTAACAATACCCCATAGAAACAATTGACACCAAAAAATTGTTTCTATATGGGGACAAATAGAAGTTATGAATTTTTGAAAATTTCTGGATGAATAATCGTGGCTGGAAATAAAAAAAATCACAAAGTTATTTTCACGGTGTTTTGATTGGTTAAGATTGTTAACAATACTCCATAGAAACAACTGACACGAAAAAATTGTTTCTATATGGGGACAAATGGAAGTTATGAATTTTTGAAAATTTCTGGATGAATAATCGTGGCTGGAAATAAAAAAAATCACAAAGTCATTTTCACGGTGGTTTGATTGTTTAAGATTGTTAACAATACTCCATAGAAACAACTGACACGAAAAAATTGTTTCTATATGGGGACAAATAGAAGTTATGAATTTTTGAAAATTTTTAATTCAAGAATTGTGTCTAGTTAATATGTGTGGCATAGACATTTTTTTTAAATGTTTGTTATTTAATACCTTTTGGAATACTGTTGTATTTATAAAATTAATTGAATAGATCGTCAAAAAGGATTTATAAATGTTTAAACATGTAATGATGAAATGTCCGATAGTGGAGGCGCCGGGTTAAATCCGTGGCTGGAGAATTTATGGCCAACTTCTCATCGGTGCAAAATGTTATTAAATCTGCAAATTTATGTGTCAAATGTTTAAAAAAGGCTAATCATTCAATAAATATATGTTTTAGGTCCAATTGTGGGAAATGCAAAAAGCCACACAATATTTTATTACATCGTGAGGCATTAGAAAAGCCACAACATCAAAAGTAAACTTTAGTCGCGAATCTAATGTTGGTCAGGATCTTTTAACTACTGCTATTGTTAATGTCGAAACAAAATCAAATTCATTTATAGAAGGTCGGGCTTTATTAGACCCCACTCAATCAAGTTTTATTACGCACGATTTTGCAAAAAAAAAATTGGTGTAAAACTCGAAAAAAGTAGTATTGAATTACAATGTATTAATAACGTGCAAACTTTCGTACAGGCTAAAAGTAAAATTTCAATTAAATCTAAAGTAAATTCTTATTCAATTAATTTAAATTGTTATGTTGTTGACGAAATAACAGGTTTAGTACCAGAATTACCATTTAATGTAAATTGTTTAAGTTTACCGAAAGATATAGAGTTGGCCGATCCAAAGTTTTACATTCCCGCACAGGTAAATATTTTAATTGGATCAGCAATATTTTGGAAATGTTTATGCAATGAAAATTTGGATCGGCCAATGAACGTGCCAAGTGTACGTAATACATTATTTGGTTGAGTTATAGGTGGTGGTGCTGTTGAAACTTTAACAAATTTTAAATGTAATTTAATCACTCAAAATAATTTAGAATTTAATTTACAAAAGTTTTGGGAAATAGAAAGTTAGCCTGGTGAACATTTTTCAGAGGAAGTCATTAAGAAAGAAAAGAATGACATTGAGTTGCATTTTGAAAATACAGTTAAAAGGGGCGACAATGGAAGATTCACGGTTAGCTTGCCTTTTGTATTTCCAGAGGAAAAACTAGGACTCTCAAAACAAATCGCCTTAAAACGGTTTTACAACTTGGAGAGAAAATTTTCTAAAGAACCGGAATTTAAAACCGATTACATTAAATTTATGCGGGAGTATGCGTCCTTGAATCACATGGAGCTGGTCACAAAACCAGACGACCGGGTCGACCATTGTTATATTCCTCACCATGGGGTGGTAAAAGGGGAAAGTGCGACAACAAAGCTAAGGGTTGTATTTGACGCTTCCATGAAATCAGGAAATAACATTCTTTTAACCGGGCCTACGCTTCAAGAAGATCTAATTAACATAATTTTAAGATTTCCAACTTTTAAATATATTTTATGTGCAGACATTACAAAAATGTACCGCCAAATTTTAATTGAACCTACTCAACGCTCATTTCAGAGAATAATTTGGCGCGAAAATAAAAATGAATTAATAATTAAAGTTTATCAATTAAACACATTAACTTATGGTACTTCACCTGCTTCATTTTTACCAGTTAAATGTTTATTACTTTTAGCCGATGAATACAAGTCAGAATATCCCGAAGCAGCTGAGATTTTAAAACGTGACTTTTATATAGATGATGTAATAACAGGGTTTCAGGATAAATTATCAGCCATAAGAGTGAGCGATGACCTCATTTCGTTGTTGACTAAGGGACAGTTTAAATTAAATAAGTTCAATTCAAATAATGCTGAATTATTAACAAATTTAGATCAGATTAATGACGATCCAATAATATTATTAAATAAAGCTGATAATAGCAAAATATTAGGTAAAATGGGAAACCGAAAGGGACATATTATTATATTCAATTACGAAAATTAATAATAAAATTTGTACAAAACGAACAATAGTTTCTCATACAGCTAAGTTTTGTGACCCTTTAGGTTTAATTAATCCACTGGTGGTTACTGCCAAAATAATTATTCAGCAGCTTTGGATTTTAAAAATTGATTGGGATACCTTGGTTCCAAATGATATAAAACATAAATGGGAAGAATTTACTAATTCATTTAGATTTTTAAATAATTTAGCTATTCCGCGTTGCATCATATATACCCAATTTCCACATTTAGTTGAGGTTCATGCATTTGCTGATGCAAGCCAAAAGGCATATGGTTCATGCGTGTATCTCCGCGTGCAAAATTTTAAGAATGATATAATCGAAACGCAAATTTTATGTGCTAAATCACGAATAGTGCCGATAAAAAAACAAACAATTCCACGCTTAGAGCTGTGTGCGGCTCTTTTAACTGCCAGATTAGTTGACAAAATAAAATCTTCATTAAACATTAAAATTCATAAGCTATATTATTATTCAGATTCCATGATAGTTTTAGCATGGATAAAAAATTTGAATGACTAGTGGAAAATATTTGTTGCTAGTCGTATTACTACAATAAGAGAATTAACTGCACCCAACGATTGGTATTATATAAATACATCGGAAAATCCCGCGGATATACTATCCCGCAGTGCGGATGGGCAAAAATTAGTTAACAACAAATGATGGTGGGACGGCCCTTCGTTCCTAAAATCAGAATTTATTAATTTAGAAAATCCACCAGAAATCTGCAGTGAATTACTTCCTGATAAGAAAAAGAATTCAGTTGTTTTGACTACTAAGGTTAATAATTTTAACATTTTTGAAAATTATTCGTCACTAACCAAACTAAAACGAGTTGTGGCTTATTGTTTAAGATTTAGTCACAATTGTAAATCCAAAAATAAGAAAAAATGCGGTATGCTATCAAGTTCTGAATTAATTAATTCTACATTCGTTTTAGTAAAACTAGTACAAAGGGAAGTATTTCACATAGAAACGAATTGTTTAGAGGCAGGTAAACCGCTTTCGAAAGAGAGCAAAATACTTGCATTAAATCCGTTTTTGGATGAAAATAAAGTAATTAGAGTAGGTGGAAGACTTAAAAATGCACCTCTAGAGTACAATCAAAAACATCCAATTTTATTACCTGCAAATCATGCATTTTCATATTTACTATATAATTATGTACATATTAAAAATATGCATTCGAGCATTCAGACCACATTAGCTGCAATTCGTCAAGAATATTGGCCAATCGCAGCAAAAAATTGTATTAAAAAGGTAATACGAAGGTGCATAATTTGTTTTAAAAATAGGCCGAGATCAATTAACCCTTTAATCGGCAACTTGCCGACAGCGCGTGTTACAATTTCCAAACCATTTACAAACTGTGGCATAGACTATTGCGGTCCGTTTTTAATAAGAGAAGGGCAGCGAAAAATTAAAACAACAAAAGCATATATCGCTGTTTTCATTTGTTTTGTTTCAAAAGCCATTCATCTAGAAATCGTTAGTAACTTAACAACAGACGCATTTATAGCTGCGATGCGGCGATTTATTTCGCGCCGAGGAAGGGTACTTAATATATATTCGGATAATGGTACTAAGTTTGTAGGGGCCAATCGAGAATTACGGGAATTATATACACATGTTTTGTCAAGTTATTATCATCAAAGCGAATTAATTAATACATTGTCTCACGAAGGTATATCGTGGCATTTTAATCCACCACGATCGCCACATTTTGGCGGGTTGTGAGAAGCAGCCGTAAAGAATGTTAAACATCATCTAAAAAGAGTAACCGGCGAAACTAAATTAACATTTGAGGAAATGTACACATTAGTTACACAAATAGAAGCAATACTTAATTCCAGACCCCTCACACCTATGTCAAACGATCCAAACGATTACTCCTTTCTAACCCCTGGCCATTTTTTAATTGGGCAAGCCATTACGTCACTCCCGTGTGACGAATTAAGCCATATCAAGATAAATCGATTGTCTCGATGGCAACATTTACAACAAATGCACCAACATTTTTGGCAACGATGGTCTAAGGAATATTTATGTCAACTTCAAACCCGAACCAAATGGAAACAAGTCCAGGAAACACAACATACTGGGTGTTCGCGTCAAAAATTCCCCAAACTTTAGAAAATAAATTTGTACGTGACTTTTTGTTATTTTGTAAAATTGTTTGCTTTTGTCGTGAGAGACTGGCTTCATTTTATGACAACCTTAAGAGCCGAAGACCCGAATAATAGCAAATAAATGCTTTGTGTAAAATTTCTTATGTGACAATGGGTTTTCGGCTCTACGTGCCCGATGAGGCGCAATAGGCGCTAATCCGTCGCCGAAAAATGTTCGTCGAAGTTATAAAATGCAGGCCAGTCGGAGAGATAATTTATTCTGTTTTTTCCACTTCTATTTCCCTTCTTTGCATGCTCTATGTTCTTCTTTCTTTATCTAAAATTTCTCCCACTTTTCACACCCTTGTGAATTCTTGCCTTCAAAACTAAAAATCGAAGAGTCTTGTTTTGAACAGCAAACGAGTAAGTTCTCTCTTTGAATCGAAAACGTGAAAATTTGTATTTTTCTCATAATTTCAACTTGTTCTTTCACCGTGTATCTTTGCTCATTTTTCCTAATCTCTACTTTAATCTTTTCTTAACTTAATTCATTTCTTTGTGTTTATTGTTTATTTAAATTATTATGTTAACTTGATATTTGTAAATATTTATGTAAATAATCTGATGCACATTATTTGAGAATATACCTTTATTATAAATTTTGTGTTTAAGTAATTTTTAAAACCAAATCGCTTAATTCGCATAAACATGGTCCTTCGAACCGGATGTTAAGAATTTTCTGATCATTTTTTTAACATTAAGTGCTCTTAATATTTGGGATTACAAGTTTCACGTTTAGACTACCTTTTACAACTTAACTTGTGACTGTTCAAACAATAATCAACGATCTATACAGATCAATCGTGAGTTTCTGTAATTTACGCCAGTTTCGCGTTGTACTTGGGACGATTTTCGTGTTTACCGTGCGTGTTGTGTAACAAAACGGAAATCAATTTTACCTTCGCGAAACCGGACATCTGCGGACAGAAACTAAACTCATCATGGCTACAGCAATAATCAAAAAACTGCAGCGTAAGAAGGAGCGGTACCAGCAGTTGATCGACGAATTCGAGGTGTGGTTGACTAAAATCCCCGAGAAACCAACCAAAACTGAAGTATCAGGAATGGATATTTATTTAAAAAATGTTACACCACTTCTAAATGAATTCGCTGACATTTCCGACGAACTCGCGGACTTGGATGTCGACGTTTCCAATGAAGAAACCGCTTTTCGCCAAAAATACATGAGTGTATTGGTGAATGCCGACGAAAAAATCAACAGCGTGGATAGTAACGATAAAACAAAATCAGCTGCACCACATACCACGGAGACGTTTCCTACAATCGAGATACCCACGTTTACGGGAAAATACGATGAATGGCCTACCTTCTACGACCTAACTATTTACGTCGATAATACATGAAAGTAAAAATATCTCGGACGTGCAGAAGTTTCACTATCTCCAATGTGCTCTAAAAGGTGAAGCAGCCCAAACTATCAAGTGCCTTAAACTCTCGGACATCGGTTACGAGTTAGCATGGGAGCGCCTAAAAAACAGATACCAAAACGAGCGGCTAATAGTTAAAAAACATGTGAGAGCTCTGCTTCATCTGGAACCCATGAAAAAAGACAATTATGTGAGTTTGCGACAATTAATTGATACGGTGGCCGTAAATCTCGCCTCATTGAAGGCAATGAAACGCGAAACTCATACCTACAACGATATGTTGATCGAACACATCGCCGAGCGACTAGACCCGAATCTTCGTAAGGAATGGGAAGGGTTAACCTGTGATAATCCGCCGACGTATGATGAGTTAGAGCAATTTTTGACAAAAAAATGCAAACAATTAGCGGCCATAAATGATAAAGTGTCGAGTGCAAGCGAGTCAAGTGCGGCTGGAAAATCAAAAGTGTTACACACGAAATCATTCGAGAGAAAATGCGCCATGTGTAATGAAGCACATAATATCTTCAAATGTGATAAATTCCAAGGAATGAATGTGGCCAACCGAATTACAGCAGTTAAGGAGAAACGTATGTGCTACAATTGTTTGGGTAAACATCATACTGCATCCCAGTGTAAATCGTCCAACTGTAGAAAATGTGACAAGCGGCATCATACCCTGCTACATCTTGAACCGGCAGAAAAATCGAACTCGCACAACGTTATTAGTGATAATCACACACCTCCCGTGGCCATTAATCTTGCGTACACGCCCTCGCGAGTGTTATTGTCAACATGTAAACTTTTCGTAACGGATAAATACGGAAAAAAACAGGTAGTGATGACGGAATCGTGCGCAAATCGTTTAGGTCTTTCGCGAAAAAACATTAACGCACCAATCGTGACAGCTGGTGCTGATACTTGTCAAATTAATCAATTTGTTAATGCAAAAGTGAGTTCTTGCGTCAGTTCTTACAACGTGTCTGTAAACGCGTTAATTATTGATAGAATCACGGAAAATGTACCAAGTCGCGTTATTGAATTTGATGAAACGAAAATTCCTCCTGGAATTCAGCTCGCCGATCCGGAGTTTTGTAAGCCCCAGGAAGTCGACTTATTAATCGGAAACGCCCATTACCACGATATTCTATGTAACGGTCGTATTCAAACAGACTCGATTTCTCTATTTAATACGCGATTCGGGTGGATCGTCTATGGACAACTGCCGTTCCAATCCGACAAGAGGAATTCCGAAAGTGCCGTAGTGTCATTAGTTGGGATTAATGAGTTAATAACCAAATTCTGGGAAATAGAAAGCCATAAAAGGGAATTCCTTGCACCTGTAGACGAGAGATGCGAAGATCATTTCTTGGGCAATACCACTCGAGACGCAGCGGGACGCTTCCAGGTAGCGCTCCCGTTTAAGGACGACCCTTCGCGATTGGGCAATTCCAGTGAGTCAGCGAAACGCAGGTTTCTCTCGCTTGAGCGTCGGCTTATGAAAACACCTGAAGTGTACACCGAATACCGCAACTTCATGCGCGAGTACGAAACCCTAGGACATATGTGTAAAACAACAGGTGCCGTGCATGAAGGATACTACCTGCCTCATCATTGTGTTGTAAAACAATCGAGTTTAACAACCAAGTTACGCGTTGTGTTTAATGGATCTGCTCCGACATCGACCGGAGTTTCCTTGAATGACGTCTTAATGGTCGGCCCAGCAGTACAAAGTGATCTTTTCTCTATTATGGTGCGAATGCGATGTTGGAAATATGTGATAACCGCCGACATCGCGAAGATGTATCGACAGGTGATTGTGCGGCATGAGGATCGGAAGTACCAACGGATATGGTGGAGGAGTAGCCCAACAGATGAGTTGATTTCGTACGAATTGACTACAGTAACATATGGTACTACGAGTGCGGCATATCTTGCTATACGCACTCTCCGCGAACTCGCAATACGTGAATCAAGCAGGTACCCAGTTGGCAGCCAGACGTGTTTAAATGACTTTTATGTGGACGATTTAATTACCGGAGCGGACACTACTCACGAACTTATAAAAGTGCGCGATGAAGTGAACTCTTTACTCGAAAGTGGCGGTTTTCAGCTGAAACGTTGGGCAAGCAACAATCAGGACGCATTTTTGAACTTCGAAACTGACTGTGACGACGATGTCACCGTTTTAACGCGTGGGTGTGAACATTCCAGTGAAACAATTACTACATTAGGGACTGTGTGGAATACAACTTCTGACATAATAAGTTACAAGTGCAACGTTCTGCCATCGAGAGGCAATACGAAAAGAAACATTCTCAGTGAGATTTCCAGGATATATGATCCCCTTGGTTTGATTGGCCCGATTACAATTATTGGCAAGATTTTTATCCAACAGCTGTGGAAATTGAAATGCGGATGGGACGATGCACTTCCGGATGAGTATAGTGTGCGTTGGCTTGAATATGCAAACAACTTGTTAAATGTCGCTACGATCACAATTCCGAGGTTGGTTATTCGGAAAGAGATGAATGCTGAGGTGGAGCTGCATGGATTCTCAGATGCGAGTGAGCATGCATATGGTGCTTGCATATATGCTGTAACAATCCAGGAAAATAAAAGAATATGCAGCAAGTTACTGTGTGCTACGTTACATATACTTTAATAGAGCGTTGTAACAAATCAAATTAAATAAGATTTTAAATATTTCATTGTATAATTCAATATCCGGAGGTGTATTTGCACGGGAAGTAGTTGTGATATTTATCGTCTTAAATTGTCTTATTAATTAAGACACTGTTTGCATTTTCACGAATTCAAATAGTTTTGAATTTGAATTTATCTTATTATTTATTTGTTTTTCTTCTTCTTTTCCTTTAGTACTCAAAATTTGTATACAGGGAGAGTTTTTGTTTGATGGTCTCTATTGGGATTTCTTTCAACTATAATAGATAGAGAAATGATCAAATGGGCAAAGTAGTGCTGTTTTAAGAGTGTCATACAAGTTAAGGTTAACTAGACATTTTGAAAAATGTAATAATTGCCGATATTTCTTGATTATAGGAGATAGAAGCGACTGTAAACAAAACATAATGTAGAAGTATCTAAAACGTTGCCTATTACAGTTTCAGTTCTATATCTTTTAATAACCTACTCATTTTATTAAGACATTTGTATCAGAAATTTAGTTTATTCAAATATAATTCAATTTTTTAGGAATCCCATAGTTTGATATTATTAAAAAGACGGCATTTCTCTTTTATAAGATATTCCTTAGGGTCGTGCCTACAATTCAAATGGTATACATTTATCTTAAAATGATGTACGCTATACCTAATGTTAATGGTGACGATTTAACAAATTTGTTTGGCTGCACTATAATACCGATTTAACAGTTTCTCTTATTAGTATACTTTCCGGGATCCCCCAGAGAAAACATCTAAAAACACACCCTTGGTAATTGAAAATTCGAAGCAGATTTATTGTATTAAAAAACAGGTTATAAACAATGGTTCCTGGGCAACGTACGGGAACAGCATTCATTTTCTCGGCGTATATGTTTTTATGTATGTATGTTTATAGTTTTAAGGCTCCATAGTACGCGTTGTTCCATATAAAACATGCTGCCGTATTCCGGCTGTAATTTCGTTATTTACACACCGATTTATTTCATCTTTTCAAAATAAGGAAATAAAGGTTATATAGACACATCTACTGTCTTGGTTTTTTTTTAATAACTTTCATTTGATTACAATAAAATGACAAAAAATGGCATTACTTGTGATGCTTTTTTAGTGTATAATTTTTTTTTTTTTGAAATAATAAAACAGCATAAAGGTAGTTTCTTCTTTCTACTGATTATTGGTTTTTATTAGAACACAAAACATGCTCTGTGCGAAATTTAAGAGATGTTCTTCTGACCCCTGTAAATCGCAAAAATACAGCCCGTAAAGTGCCGCCGTCTGTTGCATTTTACTCGATGCTCTTGGCGTTTTCTGTAAAATTACAGAAATCATGCAGTGATATTATTACTATCCATTCGACACATTTTGGCTCAGATATTGTTTGATTGTGTTAGTTGTGGTGTTATTGGAGGATTGCGCGCGTAAGTATTTTTGAATTTCTTTTATTTATGCGTGTAAAGTGTATTATTTTGTATTATTCAATAACGTCTGATATCGTCTCCACACGGTTAGGTTAATTTTGGTGTTATTAAGTGTTGTTAGATTTTTGTGTTTGTATAATTGTTTAACAATGCCACGAAAACCTAGAACGAAGGCAGGGCTGAGATTGAATGACCAACGGAAGAAACAAAGTAACATTCAGAAATGGAATGCGTAAGTATTATTTTATAAGCAATAGCTATGATGAGGTTTTTCTATTCCAAATTCCAATTATAACATATTGCGAACAAGCGTCGGCAAATAGCGGCCGCCGAAGTCTTTTTCCCGTAGCGGGGGGCGCGGCGTCAGGCGCCGATTCGCGTAGCGGGCGCATCGACGTGCCGGCCGGCGAATTCGGGGTCGCGTCACGTCGTTTCGGCTAGTAGGCTGGATATTTTTTTGCGGTGTTTGGTGAATTCAGGATTTTTTCTGGCCGATCATCTTTGAATATTACAATATTAAAATATTCCATAGCTTTAATATTTACCATATACAAAATCATAATCCCTAACGCATTATCTCCAGAACATTGAAATTATCTACGTATTTCTTTTTTTATTTAATAACGGTGGTTTGTGATGGGGCTTGGCCGAAGCGTTCCTATCGTACAAACTATAATGCTTTATCTGGTTTTGGAGCCATTGTTGGACATAGAACTAAAAAAATTCTCCATATAAGCATAAAAAATAAATATTGCTTAGTATGATAATTTTACGAAAAGGGATTTTTAGAACAGAATCAATTTAGTTAGTTCTCGTTGCTTAAAGAGTTCGGATACGTATATTTCTATAACCTATCGAAGTGTTGGACTATTACTATTAAATTTTAATTAAACTTAGTTCTGTTAGTGTTAGTTAATTTGTGTATAAAACAATTTTAGTGTTCGGTGTGTTTAATTATTAATAGTGTTTTTATATTAAATTATATATTAATTTTTTTATGGTGAGTTTCACCCTCCGCGATTCGATACATTTTATATAGCCACTGTAAAGATTAAATATAATGAAATAAAATTGTTACTTTCAAATAATTATAATAACCATTCTAACTAATGTTATGCTGTATGGGAATGTTATTTTAATAAAATTGGTTAAAACTGGGATGTATAACAAAGATGTAGTAACTGCGTAATCTGCGTAACTGCGAAATCTATGCATAGGAACGCTCGAGCGCCTTCGCGGTAAGCGGTCATGCTGAACAAAAATATAAAAAGGCCCCTTACAGGGATCGATGAAATTTTTATTTTGATATGGTGTGATAGAGGAAAGTTTGAGCTATTTTTTGGTAGTGCGCCCTACCCTCTACGGTTCGATAAAATTTATTTAAGTCACTTCAAAGTTTAAATGCATTAAAATAATGTTGTTACGTTTAAATAATCATAACTTTAATTTTTCATAATCGATTATTTCATACTTAGCGGAATATTATAGAGGAATATATGTTTAATAAATCCTGTAAAAATGGTATGATATATTAGGTGAGTGCGATGTAATAAATCATTAAATCTTATCCACTTTTCACGCGTAGTTCGCGTTCTCAAATTGATCAATTTTGAACATTAATTGCACAAAAGTGATGCGTCCAAAAAATTCGAACATTTGACACTTTATGAGTTTTGGAGTATCTAGAATGTAATAGTATTTTATTTGTTCGTCAATTTTCACTTTTATTTTTCCTTCCCCCACTACCGCTAGTGCGTTCGCTTGCATCGGCCACACTGTGCGGCGGAGGCGACTGACGAGTTGGTCCCCTCAGCTCACCGCCCCCGCCTCCGTTCGGCTCGTCTTATGCTGCAGCGCGGCGGGCGCTCCACATATTTAGTTTGAATAGTATAATACAAGAGCGCTATGATTTGCGTGGCGATGCATCGAACTACTACCCACCACCGTTGCCCCGCAGGAGAAACTGTTGGCAAGGCACTACAGGCCCTTAAAGTGCCGACCTCAATATCTTTAACTTATTGACTAAATTAGCATGATAATTATTTATAAATAGGCCTGCATAAAGTTATTGAATCCGTAGCGAGATGCGTAATCTTGTTTTTTTTTTGTACATACGCTCGTCCAGCGCGTCCCAACGCTATGCATCGGCATCGCATGATTTCATTTCTGCAATAATCCGAATGGCACGAATAACCCATCGTATAGAACCGCTATACGTCGTGCGATCTGTCTACCAACAGCTCACTAGCGCTGGAAAACGGGCGGTTGACGAGGTTGTTACACATTTGTGTTTAGTTGTATATCTTCTACTCCAGCTAACATTCAATCACCTATCGGAAATCGGCTGAACTAACAGCGGCTGGTACCAACACCTTCTAACATATCAGGCCTGAACACAGAGCTCCTGACGTAGCCGTGACGTCACAGAGATGGGCCATCGTCGCCGGCTGACTAATCGAATGACAGCGCATTCATTCGCATATTTTCATAGCGTTCGGCATTTCACGCGTTTATTGCATAGACAATTTGTATTAAAAATGGTTATAAAGTGTTGTGTTCCCAACTGTAGGGGAAACTACAGTGGTGGGCAACGTGTTAGCGTGTTTTCGTTTCCCAAAAACGTCGAAGATTGCGCTGCGTGGGTAAGAGCAATTCCCAGGGACAATTTTCGGCCAACTAAATATTCAAAGGTAAGTTAAAACTCAACAACCAATCAGTTGATATAATATTAACACAATTAGCTTGTAATCTATACATTGAATGTTATCCATTAGTTAGTAATTTGTCGTCAAATGAATGTACGAAAAAAACATAACCTCGAATTTAATACAAACAATATAGTGTATATTTGAAAATTTATTATATTGTAAGAGATATGATATATAAATACAATGTTAATAAACAATGCATAACTGTTAGGTTACTTACAATTAGTTTATATACATTAAATTTATTAAATTTTATATAAATATATATTTTGATCGTGCAAATTCAAATTTATAAATATTACATTGGATATATTGAAATATTATATGCAATGCACGTAAAATGTAATCAATTAACAATGATTATACATTGTTTTGCTAATTATGAATGTTTTTAAGGTATGTGAACATCAACGACAAACTGAATGGTACGATAGTGCAACGGGGAACAAACTCAGTATGCCACTACAGATACCTCGTCTTAGAAAGGGTGCCAAACCATCAATTTTTTTAAATTGTGCGAGCTATTTGTCTGCTTCAACACCAACCTCGAGGGAAAGTGCTGAAGAACGGAGACACCGCAAAGACAATTATAATTTAAATTTGGCTATTGTAGAAAGTGTGCGGTCTAAATCTGAATATGAGAAACAGAGGAATTTTTCTACATTTGAACAATTGTTAGTGTGCTTGGAAAATGTTCACATACCTTTTGAATGGACTATTATTAAAACAACTTGTGCGGTGACATTTGTCTTATTGGACACTTCAAATGTGCCAGTTGTGAAATCATCAGCAGTAATTAATACAGAATTAAAACTCTCACTATACAAAGGACAAAGTAAGTTAAGTACATTTAAAAATAAAACGTATCCACTTGCGATTAATGATATGAATAGTTTAATAGATACTCTAAATATATTACAGAATGAAAATAATATAACCGATCATACAATAAATGATTATTTGGACATAATTCATAACATATTAGAAAAAATCATGGGGCTGGTAAAAGATGATAAAACTGAAAAAGTATTTTTCATACGTGAACAAATCAATTTGTTAAAATATTCAAAGTATCAACTTCGATACTCATCTGATTTAATGATATTTTGTAGTATTTTATATTCAATTTCACCACATGCGTATCGCTTTTTGAGAAGTGCAGACAATATTACTTTGCCACATCCAAAAACTATTCATAAAGTGTGTTCAAGTTACAATGCAGATCCTGCCATAGAACAAACTGATGAGAATTTTCTTTTATATATAAAACAAAAATTTAATTTCTTACAACATTCTGACAAAACTGTTACATTGATGGTAGATGAAATTCATATTAAGCCATACATGGATTATAAAGGGGGTAACATTGTTGGAGCTGCTTACAATACTAAAAATGTTGCCACTAGTGCTCAGGTATTTATGATTCAAAGTTTATTATCATCATTTAAAGAAGTAGTTCATATTCTTCCGACAAAAACTATTAATGCTGAAAGTTTATATGAAATTATTAAAAAAATAATAATATTTTACAAAAACCATTATCAAGTGAAACAGAGGAAAATTATAAATTTTTACAACAGTTTGTGCTGTGGTTAGATATTTGGAAATCAAATAGTAATAAAAACAAATTTTCTAATGAAACACATATGGCAATTTCACATACCACATATGGCCTATTGGAACTTACAAAATATTGCTGTAATGAGTTGGATTTTAAATATTTCCTACCAGGTAAAATACAAACTGATGCATTAGAGGCTCGCTTTGGTAAATATAGAATGTTGGCAGGATCGCAGTATTTAGTTTCAATTAGACAAATATTTGAATCGGAGAAAAAATTAAGATTACAAAATCTTCTCCCATTAAAAATTTCATCCACTAAATTTGGTGACATTGACGTCGATTTAGATAATTTTGAGAATAATTTAAATGAGAGTGAAAATATATCAGTTCAGTCACAAAAAATAGATTTTGATCTAGAATATAGTGAAGACAAATTTGCATCCGTTCAGAATCAGTTACCAATTTTAACATATATTGCAGGTTATTGTGCTAGATCTGCTATTAAGAACTTGAAATGTAATGTTTGCCAGCAGTATTTAGTATTAGACAAAGTTAAATGCTGATGTTTCACATAAAAATTATAATTTTATTCGAAATCTTAATAGAGGAGGACTTCAATTTCCCACTTCAGATGTTGTTAATGCTGTAATGCTTACATATATAACAGTGGATTGTTTAATATCAGAAAAGTATGAAGAATCATTTTTAAATACTTATTCACAAAAGGATGTAGTAATTGATCTTTCTATGCAAGAAATAATAAAATGTGATTTTTTTTCTTACGGATTTCAGTTGTATGAAAGGCCACACTCATAATGATATTTTATATCTAATTGTTAAAGCCTCAACAAATGTTTTATTAAATAATTATGTCAAAACAAGAAATGATTTTGTACATAAAAATTTGGCAAAAAAAAGGAAGATTTCAACTTTACTGTAATATATTGTTGCAATCAAATATATTCAAAAACAAACTAAATTATTGCTATAACAAACGTGTTGTTCTTTAGCTAAAGCATTTTCTCCACCATTTCGTTTCAAGTTAGTATCTGCTTTATTTCTTGAAAAAAGTAAATTAATATAGTTAAGGCATTGATTTGAGCCAAAATTATTTATTGCACATTTAAAATTCTCATATTAAATAGACAAAATAGCTTTGTTTAAAGCTGCACTGTAACTTTACTATGTGGCTTTTTATAAAGCAAATGTATATGATTTCCAAATACGGATACATCATACTGACGAGAATCAATAAGTTCGAAACATTTGCTTTTGTATTGTATGTGATGTCTATACATTGAGAAATAAAGTATATTTTAACATGTGTATTGTTTCGTTTTTACTATTATTATGATATTATAGTGCGCATTACAAACATATCCCCTATATTGTCCTTGTTTATTTACATTTATTGATTAAAAAATATGCAAACAAGAATATGTATTGTCATTTATTAAATAAATTATATATATTTTCAATTCCACTGTTTTAAACGAGTATTATATTTATTTTTATAACACGCCGGCCAGCGATCACTTGCGCGGCGCGCTTATGCGTAGGCCTTCCGCTGTGACGTCACGATTCCCGTTTCCAGGCCTGTAATATAAGATGGTGTTGCTGGTACACGATGAAAACAATGGCGCCTTTTTTAAACAAACCAGATTTTTTCCATTGATACTTGGACCATATTAACGGGTATAAAAAGCTATATTTTGTAGTTTATTGAAGTGGATATGTAAAGAGACAGATTTTCCACATCCATTGTGATATTTTTCGTGATGATTAAATATCATTTTCTATTTATAATTGAATTTTAAAACACATTTAATTTTTTTATTTTTTATTTTCAAAACTAAAAGTATTCTACCTTATGGGTAATTAAATTAAGTAACTATTCCTATTTTTTTTTTTTTTTTGTAAAACGTGCTACCGTTAATATGCTTTAACTGAAACACACTCGCAGGATCGCAGCCTTAATGAAATTCAATATTTTTCCTTATTAGGTTCACACTTC